>VXBR01012356.1:3029-63618 GCA_013400215.1 Cisticola juncidis
AACAAGGAAAAAAAGCAAACAGTGCTATTTTTACATTAAGAAACTGTTAGAAGAGTGAGAATTTACCTCCAATAAAAGAAACACTCAAAAAGCCAAGAAAATTCCAAAGGAACAGGGTGACACCACCAGAATGCAGTGATGGGAATGGGATGATACTACAAACCCAAATATTTGGAACCTGGAAATTCCCCCATGTCCTGGGCTCATCCCACAGTTTGGAAAGCAGGAGAGGGAGGGAATCTGCTCCACTCAGGTGAGGCTCCACCTGCAGAGCTGCCTCTGGATCTGGGGGTAACATCAGGAAGATGTGGAGATGCTGGAGCAGGTCCAGAGGAGGCCATGGAGATGCTCCAAGGGATGGAGCCCCTCTGCTCTGAAGCCAGGCTGGAGAGTTGGGAATGGAGAAAAAAAAGGATGCAGGGAGAGCTTGGAGCCCCTTCCAGTGCCTGAAGGGGCTCCAGGAGAGCTGGAGAGGGACTTGGGACAAGGGATGGAGGGACAGGACACAGGGAATGGCTTCCCACTGCTAAAGGGCAGGGTTAGATGGGATACTGGGAAGAAATTCTTTCCTGGGAGGGTGTTGAGGACCTGGAATGGAATTCCCAGAGAAGCTGTGGCTGCCCCATCCCTGGAAGTGTCCAAGGCCAGGGCTGGAAGCAACCTAGGATAGTGGAAGGAAATCCCTGCCCATGGCAGGGGGTTGAAATGAGATGATCTTAAAAAGTCCTTTCCCACTCACATCATCCGATGATTTCATGATTTTTCAAAACAATTAAAAATCCTAAAGTGGCTGAAGTGCACACAGGGACTCCACAGGGATCTGGGGAAGCCTTTTCCCAATTTGTGCCATGGAAGCTCTGCCCTGCTCCAAAGCTCCCAGTGCTTTCCATGAGCCACAGAGTTATCCCAGCTTTACACTCAAATTAAGTCCTCAAATACCACCAGGGAATACTTGAAGCAGGACTTCAGAAAAGTCCTTATTAATCTGAGCATTAAAATAATACACATTCATCTCCAGCAATAGGTGAGCCAGCAACCTGATGAATACATTACCCTAAGGTTTTTGCATTAAAAAGGATAAATTTCTGTGAATTTAGCTGACAAAAAGCCACTCACACAAAGGGATTCCAGGTCACCTTCACCGTGATGGTGTCGATCCTACTGCAACCAATTGGTGAGATTAGCTCAGAACCACTGAGGCTGATGAGTTTGAATTATGCAGGCAGATTAAAAATTATTGATTATTGTAAAGTTGGTTTACTACCCCCCTTAAACCTGGCCTAAAAGCTGTATTTAAACCACTGTTTAATTATCTAAGTTGGCTCCGCAGCAGTGGAGTTTTTAGCTCTTCCTTTTCCAATCTGAAGCCTCATCCAGGTTTCTTTCTGGCCACATCATTTGTTATTTTTGGGGAAATCCACCATGGGTTAAGTGGTGCACAAAATAAAATGTGAAGAACATCTTGGCCCCCAGATCCAGCATCACAACTCACCCTTGGATCCTCAGCCAAATCCTCTGCTCCACTAACAATGTGCTTTAAATCTCATTTTAACATTGATCCAATTAATGCAGCTATTGCTAAACCAGGGAGTTTCTCAATCTCCTCCTGAGTGTGTTCTTGGTTTGGTTTAAAAGTGGTCAAGAAGTTGAAGTTAATCCAAATTTTTTTGTCTTTTCATCTTGATGGCTCCTGAAATCACTTGAAGGTGGTTCCTTCTCCAAAAAAGACAATTCTCAGCCGTGGGGATGCTCCTCTCCAGGTATTTGTAGTTTTTTTTCTTTCAAATCCCACCAGAACATCCTGGATCTGCCCATGTCCTGCTCTCTGTGTCCTCAGGAAAAAGTGGTTGGACAAGGAGCTTGTCCTGATTTTCATGATCCTGATCTCACATCCCTCCAGTGAGGGGAATTCAGGAGGAGCATGGCAAAGAGCTCACACTCCAAAGGGACAGAGGGGATGGAAAGGTCCAACAATGGGAAAGGAAAACTCCCAAAATGGGCTCATCCATGGATGGGCAACATCCCAAGCCCACAGTCCAACCACCAATGGCATTTTCCCAAAGCTTTTTTAACCCCATTTTCCCAAAGCTTATTTAACCCCATTTTCTCAAAGTTTATTTAACCCCATCCCTACACCAACACTTTCTGAGTTCTCCCAGCTGGTTCTTTGGAAGTTTTGCCAATGTCCATCCCAAATGATCACAAGTGACCACAGCTAACAAGACCCTTCCACCACTGGAATTAAACCCATTTCCCTCTTCCCACAACTCATGTAAACAAATCCTTGGAGCTCAAGCAACATCCCAAGACCCACCAGTAGGAAAAGCTGCTTTGAACAGGATGAATCAGCTCCATTTATCCCAGTTGTCAATCCACAGCTGAAAAATCAGAGGAAGAGACCTCAATGTCTCAAAATGAAAAAAAAAAAAATCCCAAATACAGAATCCTTTGAAAGCAGGTCCAAATTAAGAGCTCCATCGAGGCTGTCAAGCCCCTGTGAGCTGAGTCTACAGCACCTTCCCTGGGAAGAGGGAGCTCAGCCCATTTATTTGGATGATGAAAGCAAAGGGATCTAAAAATTGCACTCCTTCGTTAATGAGCAGCCGAAGGGATCTGTAAGCATAATTCCAGAGGCTGGTAATATTTTATATAATCGGCAAGTGGTTTAAATTGAAAAGCCCCAACTGAATCAATATTTACTGCATTGAAACGAAATGAATAGTAATAAGTCACTAAGCTCCCTGTCCTGTTTCATAAAATAAAAAATTATAAAAATGAGCACAGGCGCGGAGCGACCATCGCATCAACTTTTATGGCACTCGGGGAGTCGTAACCGACTGTTCTCATCAAATCCAAATTGTAAAAAACCTGCCTGAGGAAGCCTCACTTCAGCAGCACTGATGGGAAAAAAAAAGGGAAAAAATAGGAGGCAAGAGTTTCACCAGCACAGGCAAAAAAGCTCCCAAAGCTGCGCTCCCCGGGCAGGCAGGGAGTTCTTGGATGCTCCATGAAGTGATTCCTGCTGGATTTTTCACACAGAGGATTTGCCAAGATGCCCTCCCAGATGGATCCCAGGATTTTGCCAGAGCTCTGGATGTGGTTAATGCAACTCCCTCAAGTTTGGGGTCACCTGTGCAGAGGTGGGAATGATGCAGATCCATGAGGAGCTGCCCTAACCCTGGGACCAAAAAGCAGGTCCAGATTCATCCTGCCTGATTCCCTGTCCATCCACAAACTCATGGATGGCACAGGATTAATGTGGGATTACAAACAGGGGCAGCACATCCTGTCAGTCCTGCTGGATTGCAACAGGAGAAACCCTCTCTGCTTGGAGAGGGAGTGGAATTCCCCATCCCTGGAATGTCCTGGAAGTTTCAATCCTGCTGGACTGAAACAGGAGAAACTCTCTCTGCTTGGAGAGGGAGTGGAATTCCCCATCCCTGGAATGTCCTGGAAGTTTCAATCCTGCTGGACTGAAACAGGAGAAACTCTCTCTGCTTGGAGAGGGAGTGGAATTCCCCATCCCTGGAATGTCCTGGAAGTTTCAATCCTGCTGGACTGAAACAGGAGAAACTCTCTCTGCTTGGAGAGGGTGAGGAATTCCCCACCCCTGGAATTGTCCAAGGCTGGGCTAGACAGGGCTTGGAGCAACCTGGGACAGGGGAAGCATCCCTGACCTAGGCAGGGGGTGAAACTGGATGGTCTTAAAGGTCCTTTCCAACCCAAATCATTCCATGATTCTAATCCCAGATCTTCACATGCTGTACAAGGAAATCCCTTTTTTCTTCCTCCTCATTTGTCAGCTTTTTATTCTTAAAAACCCAGGAGTTCAGAAAAACAGATATTGAGGAGCTGGAGAGTGTCTGGAGAAGGGAATGGATCTGGGGAAGGGTCTGGAGCACCAGGAGAGGCTGAGGGAGCTGGGGAGGCTCAGCCTGGAGAAAAGGAGGATCCAGGGGGACCTTCTGATTCTCCAAAATTCCCTGACAGGTGGGTGCAGCCAGGTGGGATTCGGGATCTGTTCCCAGAGAACAAGGGACAGGACAAGAAGAAATGACCTCAAGCTGTGCCAGGAGAGGTTCAGGATGGAGATCAGGATGAATTTTGTCATGGAAAGGATTATCAAGCCCTGGTAGAGCTGCCCAGAGCAGGGATGGAGTCACCATTCCTGGAGGAATTTAAAGGCTGTGTGGATGTGGCACTTGGGGACATGGTTTAGTGATGGCTTTGGCAGGGATGAAGGAATGGTTTGACTCAATGAGGGCTTTACCCAAACTCAATTATTCCATTATTCCTGATTTGGGTTGAAACAGCCTTATTTTAGATGCAGAAGAGACCAGGAATTTGTTAGAGGGAGGGAACAGGAAAACACTCTCTGTCTCCCACAACTCCCACAAAGTTCCTTCCCATGACACAAACAACATTTTCCCTTTGCCCGCTTTTATCCTTACATTAAAAAAAAAATTTAAAGCAGCAGAGACATCGCCTTCAACACTCCCTGCTCCTCCTTATTGAGCCATAAAACCTTTTCCATACAAAATATCCTGAACTGGAACAGCTTTAGGGTTTCACCCCTCATTGCCTAAGTTGAAATCCAGGAACACAGACCTGGATTCACTACCAACAATTCCAGAAGCAATTATTAAACAAATTTGATGGGGGTGGGGGGATTAAAGGAAATTATTTGCAATCAAAATGTTGTTTCAGCCTGGAAAACCATTCCTGCTCACGGACAGGTGGCCGCGGGCTCCGTGCCAACTTCGGGAATCCCTCTGCTCTTTTTTTCCCCCACTTTCCCAGCTTTGACAGCTGTGACCTCTCAGACCTGCCCGTATCCTCCTGCAAATCCTCCTTCCAGGGTAGCCCTGAGGGCAGCAGGAGCTGCAGATGCTGCAGAGCCCTGCTGGCACCTGGGGATGGAGGGATGGATGGACCAGGAGCAGGGAAGCTGCAGGATGCAGATGGTCGGCAGTGCCGGTGCCAAGGGCTGAAATCCACACCAAAAATTGCCAGGATCCAGCCCTGGAAGAGCCAAGGAGAGACTGGATGATCCTGCACCATCCACACATTCCCTAATGGAATAAAAACAAAGTTTGGAAGGGAACACAACAGCCTCATCCCAAAGGAAGCTCCATCAGATGGAGAATTTGGGTGTAGAAAGAGGAAATCTCAGTGCTCTGCTGGGGAGAGACCAGACCTGGTAGGAGGGATATTAACGAGCTAATTCCAATTATTTCCAAGGCAGCAGAAGGAAATAAACACCCAGGGACTGAGAAAGCTGATTACACAATCCCAGAATAATTTGAGTTGGAAGGGACCTTAAAGATCATCTCATTCCAACCCCCTGCCACGGGCAGGGAACCCTCCAGTAGGTATTCCAAACAATTTGTAGGGTTTGGATATGAATATATAATTATTTAGGAATTTTTCTCCATGTTGAGTACAACAGACACTTAAACTCAACTAGAAATTTCATTATCTCAGCCCAAGGGTGAAATTTGACCCATGGGAGAGATGCACTAATTCCTTCCTGGAAAATGGATCCTGCTGCCCAGCGAAGCTCTCAGAGATCTTATTTAGAATCCCTCAGCATTTGCCAATCCAGGAGTTTCCTCCAGCTTTTTTAGAGTATTTTATATCTTTTTTTTGGGGGGGATGTTCCCATACAGGGCCAGGAGTTGGATTTGATCATCCCTCCAGCTCAGGATACTCCCTGATTTCTCCCACCAGGATGAAACAGATGGATCCATCCTTCAGCCTGAGAGAAGCCTAAATGTTTACTTAGCCTGGACAGAATTAATCAGTGGAAAATGATGCTCCAACACTTGCCAAGTGACCTTTTTTGCCCCCAAAAACTGGATTGTTCATTCCTGAGCTCCGAGACCTGCCCGGGCACAGCCCAGAGCTCAGCCCAGATGCTGGCACCAGTTGGACTCGGCTCAGTGCAGCAGCTCACGGAAAAGTTTAAAGGAATTTATCCCAATTTTATCCCAATTTTATCCCAATTTTATCAGGATAAGGAGTAATTCAGGGAATTTGTGCCTCGTGGAGCTGCCACTCAGCCATGCTCTGCTTCCCCCTTCCTGCTTTTTTGGGTGTTTTTTCTTTTAAATCCCAACTTTCACACTGGAATTGTTGGGGTTCGATCTGCCAAAAGCTTGGAGAAGTTACGAAAACCATCTGGGAAAAGGATGGAAAAAAAGCAGCTCTGCCATTACTAATCTCTTATTAGAGTAGATATTTAGGAATTAAATACATTCCTCACTCCCACAGCTGTCACTGTCAGGTGAAAAAAAAACAGGGAGTGTGTAAATATCCAGCACTGGAAAATATATTCCAAATGGGATGCTGTTAGGAGGGATAATTAGCCTTAGAAAAAACACTTCTGAAGGCTCCAAACCACTTCAAAATGAGTTTTAAATACAGCATGTGGCCAATTTAAAAAACTTTATCCACAGGGAGATTTCATCTGGCCAAGCTACTCCATTGCTGTTGAAGTTTGGGTTAGAAAAGGTGAATAATATCCCATAAAATTTATCTTATTTAAAATTACAGCCGGTGTTTGGGGAATTTGGATGGAGAAAAGGAAGAGCTGAACTTGGAACTTCATGGTCCTGTGAGAGATTTTATCCTGGAGCACATGGGCAGGAATAAACTGCCCTAAAAAATTTTTAGATGCCCTAATAAATAAATAAATGGAGCAGCACCAAGAGGGTTAAAGGGTTTTAGAGACTGGTTCCAAATCCCAGCAGAACCACACTGGGGGAGTTGGAACCAGATTTATCCCAGAACTGGATGAGGAAGGATCAACCCTCTTCTTCCCTCCTGGGACATCTGCCCTGACTGCCCAGAGCCCATCCCAGACTCTGTGCACTAATCCATAAAAAACAGCATTACAGCCATAATTAACATTTTTTATGGAATTGTGGAATGGTTTGGGTGGGACAGGACCTTAAAGATCATCCAGTTCCAATTCCCTGCCATGGAAGACACTTTCCATTATCCCAGGTTGCTCCAAATCCCATCCAACCTGGCCTTGGACATTTCCAGGGATGGAGCAGCCACAGCTTCTCTGGGAATTCCATCCCAGCCCCTCATCACTCTCAAAGGGAAGAATTCCTTCCCAATATCTTATCTAATTCTGCCCTCTGGCAGTGGGAAGCCATTCCCTGTGTCCTGTCCCTCCATCCCTTGTCCCCAGTCCCTCTCCAGGTCTCCTGGAGCCCCTTCAGGCACTGGAAGGGGCTCTGAGCTCTCCCTGGATCCTTCTTTTCTCCAGGTTGGAATTTCCCAGCTCTCCCAGCCTCGCTCCAGATAGAACGGAAAAAAGGAAAGGGGAAATAGGGGAAAAAAAGAAATAAAGCCAAAGAGAGAAAAAAAAAAAGGAAAAGGGGAAAAGGGAAAGGAGAGCAGCAGATAAAAGGAGGAAATAAAAATGGGAAAAGGGGGAAAAAGGAGATTAGGAGGGAAAGGAAAATAGAAAAAAGGCAAGAAGATGAAAAAGAGCATTCAGTGGATTTTTTACTTTTTCCACCATGGCATGGGAAGGATCATCTCCAATCTGGTGTCTCCACCTGGAGATGTCACCCAAGATTGGAGACGACTTCTTGGGTTACCTGAGCTCCCATTTTCACCTCTCCCACCTGAGATGATCCATCTCTGACCCTGATCCACAAACTCCCAACTTTTAATCCCTCTAAAGCTCCTCGCTGAGGATGTTCCACTTTTCCCTGGCAGCTGCTGGACTCAGAAAGCCCAGAAAAGCCTCACAAAAAAAGGAGGAAAAGAAATCCTGGCTAATGAAAACCTCTGAAAGCCTACTGAAAACACTAAGGAAAACATATTAATCCAAAATTCCATGGGAATGGAATGGGAATTCCATGGGAATTGAGGAGTGGCACCACCACGAGCATCTCTGCTCTGTGACACCACAGAGCTGATGCCTTCCAGGCTGGTTTCAGTCCCTGTGGGATCTTTCCACTCAGTTTGTCCAGCCCTGGGGGCTGGGAATGTTTGTGGAGCACCCTGAGGGAACTGGGAGATGATTCCTCACTCACAAGTCCCCTGCACCTCTCCAAAAAAGCATTTCTGGAATGTAGAATCTCCTTTTTTTATCTCACATATCTCAATTCTTCTTTTTCCATCCTTTGGTTGCAAACTCCATCAGGATTCCAGAATCTCCTTTCCCTGACCCACAGCACCCCAAAAAACAGTGGGGACCCTTCAGAGTAGATCCAGAGAGCCAATGTGGTGCTGAGGATCCAAAATCCACCCCGCAAATCAAACACATTCCAACAAAACCACATCCCTTGCTCTGTTCCCACCTGGCCTTGACATTCCCAAGTCCACCAGGAGCTGCTGAACATCCTTGGGAATTGTTTTAACTACCAGGGGTTGAGTTTGAACCTCCAGGACTGGTCTGTGAAGCCCAACAACTGAAGATGTCTCACTCAGGAGACCAATTTTGAAATTCTGTTCTGACCCAGGTGAAAATCCCACTGAGGATGCCACAAATTCCAGTTGGGAATGGTGGCACCATGCCCTCCACCAGTGGTTTGGCACCATTAAATTTGGTTTGGGATGGGGGAAAATGGGACAGAAGGAAGAGACTCCAGTTGTGTTATCCAGGCTATGGACTGGATGATTTCCAGATGATTTCCATCCAAACTTGGGCATCTTAGGAGGATTTTTTCCCAAAAAAAAGAATAAAATTGGAATGGGCTGCCAGGGAGGCAGTGGAATCACCATCCCTGGAGGTGTCCAAGGAAAAGCTGGACATGGCACTTGGTGACAAGACAGAGATGAGTTTAGGTTGGACTTGATGATCTTGAAGGTCTTTTCCAACCTAAACAATCCTGGGATTTTGTGATCTCATGCCAAAGGGTGCAGCAAATCCAATATCTCATCCGGTGCCATATTGGGAATTCTCAATGGATTGAGTTGGAAAAGCCTTTTCAGATCATCAAACCCAACACAAGGGACGAAGCTGCAAGATTTCCCAGGAAGAAAAGATCCAGTTTATGGAACAGGGATGCTCCAGGCTCCAGGGAAAAGCTGATCCAAGATCCACACAATGCCCTGCTGAGTAAAAAACCCCTCACCGTCCCCGGGATCGGACGTGGCAGTTTTCTTTTTAATGGAATCCATTAACCAAAATTAAAAAAGGAAAATCCCATTATTCCTAAGGATGTTCATGTGCATTTAGAGCTGGTCATTAACCCCTGAGTCCTGCTTTTATTTTGGTTTCATTACTTCCTCCCAAGTGGAGCTCGATTACTGCGGCTGACCCAGGAGGAGAGAACGGGAGCGCTTCCCCCACAGCACCGGCAGCTTGGAATTCATGGAAAAGCAGGAAAAATCCAATCTCCCAGTATAATACCCAGTCCAGGAACTGGAAAGGATTGGGTAGACTGGGAGGATGGGGAGGGCAGGGCAGGGAATAGGAGTGGTGGAATCCCTGAATCCCGTTGGAAGCTGCATAACTTGGATCTGCTGCTGAAAGCAACCGGCTGGGAAAGATGTTTGGGAGCAGGACAAGGAGGAAAAGCAGGGAAAAAATAATAAATGGAGGAAGAAGGAAAAAAGAAAAGGGGAAAAAAGAGAAATAAAGGAAAATGTGAAAAAATATTTGAAGGGAGGAAGGAAAACAAAGAAAAAAGGAGGAACAAAAAAGGGAAAAGGGAAAAATGAAAAAAGGGGAAAATGGGAAAGAGAAAGGAAAACAAGGAGGAAAGAGAGAAAGGAAAAAAGGAAAAAAGGGAAAAAGGAAAAAAGGAAAAAAGAAAAGAAAAAAAGGAGGAAAGAGAGAAAGGGAAAAAGGAAAAAAGGAAGAAAGGAAAAAAGAAAGGAAAAAAGGAGGAAAGAGAGAAAGGAAAAAAGGAAAAAAGGAAAAAAGGAAAAAAGGAAAAAAGGAAAAAAGGAAAAAANGAAAAAGAAAAAGAAAAAGAAAAAGAAAAAGAAAAAGAAAAAGAAAAAGAAAAAGAAAAAGAAAAAGAAAAAGAAAAAGAAAAAGAAAAAGAAAAAGAAAAAGAAAAAGAAAAAGAAAAACGAGAAGGGAAAAAAGAAAAAGGAGGGAAGGAGATAAAATGGGAAAAAAGCAAAAAATGAAAAGGAAAAAGTTAAAAGAGGGAAATAAAGGAAAAAAGGAAATAAAAAAGGGAGAAGGCAAATAAATAATGAAAAAGAAAAAAGGATAAAAGAAAAAATATTAAAAGGATAAAAAGAAAAAGAGAAAGGGAAAAGGTGAAAAAGGATGGAATGGAAAAAAGAAAAAAGGGAAGAGGAAATAGGAAAAAGAAAAAAGAAATAAAGCAAAAGAGAAAAAACAAAGGTAAAGGGAAAAAAGGGAAAAGGAGGGCAGCAGATAAAAGGAGTAAAGAAAAATGGGAAAAGGGGGGAAAGGAGTTAAGGAGGAAAAGGAAAAAGAGAAAAAAAGGCAAGAGGATGAAAAAGGAAGAAGACAAAAAAAGAAAAAATATTAAAAGGAGGAAAATCTAGAAAAAAGGGAAAGAAAAAAGTAAAGGCAGAACAAATTAAAAAGAGGAAAATGAGAAAAGGAAAAGGGGGAAAGGAAAAAGAAAATAACGAATAAGGGAAAGAGGAAAAAGAGAAAAATGGGGAAGAAGAAACAGAAATAGGAAGAAGAGAGTGACTTTTCCCCAGCATCCATCTCTTGGGAAGGAGGGGAGCACCAGGAACAGGGAGCATTAATCCCCAGCTTTGCCCCAAAGAGGTGCCATTGTTTCCTAAAGCCTCTAAACCAGTCTGGAACAGAAACTGGATTATGCTGGGCCAGATGTCAGGGCTGCTCCGAAACAATTCGGGTTGTGCATCTCATCCCAGCCTCATTAAAGAGATTAAAAGTACTTCCTATAGAAACAAAAAAATATGGATTTCCAAAGGGGAGTTACTGTTCCCTCCTGCCTGTAACAGCTCCAATCCCAGCAGATGAATTTCACTTTAATGAGATGTCATTTTGGAGAATGGTTTAACATCCCTTCAAAAAAAAATCCGAGGACTAAAACCTCGTCAAACCACGTCGGGATTATTAAAAGAAAATTTACCACACAGACAAAATAAAATCAAACAAAATAGGAGCCGCCAATTCGCAGAATCCATGACACGGCCGTTTTTAAATGTGATGGAAAAGGCTTTCCAAGTTATCTGCTTAACCACAGGCTTTCTGTTTACTTCTCACTTTCATGTCAAATGAATTTGGGAAGAAAAAAATTGACAGGAACTTTAAGGCCATTCGTCACATTCCGACTCCGTTCGCAGATTAACGCGGCAAAAGCCGGGGAGGCGCAGGGGGGATTTTATCATCTTGATAAAAGGGAATTAACTCCCAGTGTCCCAACCTCTGCCCTCTGGTCACGATTCCCTCAGCTCCATGAGGGAAGATCCCGGAGCAATCGGCACCAGGAGGTGAAATCCCACTGGAGCATCATCCCAGTTAAATAAACAATATTAAAAGCTGTGCTTGAAAAACCCCATAAAACTGGGAAATTGAATTTGTGCTCCAAACTGGTCTGTGAGAGGTTGGGATCCCACCTCTTGGACCTCAGAAGGTAGAGACCACTGGAAAAAATAAATGGATCAAGGAGAGAAGACAGCATTTGCTGAGATGTTTAAAATGCCCATCCCTGTCTGCTCACAATATACGGGAACGTCGATTAAAGCCGCTCCCGTCGGAGCGCTCGGCAATTTTCCACCGTGGCAGCCGACGTTAACACTTTTCCCTGTTTTCTCTGCAACTTTTCAGATGATGCCCCAGCACCAGAGAAATATGGATTTTCTCCATCTGCTGTGAATTACAGCCCCAAACTCTGCTCTCTGTTCTCAGCTCCAACCTGGAAGCACTTCCAGGATGGTGAACAAAGAATCCCGGAACTGTCTGGGTTGGAAGGGGAATTAAAAACCATCGAGTTCCAACCATGGACAGGGACACTTCCCACTGTCCCAGGTAGCTCCAAGCTCCATCCAACCTGGAATATTTCCAGGGATGGGGCAGTTACAACTTCCCTGGGCAACCTGTGCCACTACCCCATCACCACTACCCCAAGCCAACATTGGGTTGTACAAGGAGCAACCAACGCATCCCAAGCACTTCCCAACAACTCCCAGAGGTGTCACAGTTGTTGGGTGACCCCATCCCTTTTCCTGAATGGATGAAGTTCTTAGGGACCCTCAGAGTGCAACCAAAAAGCTCAGAAATTATGGAATTAGCCTGGTTTAACCCATTACTGTCCACCAGCTGAGATCTTTTAAATGCCCATCCCTGTCTGCTCACAATATACGGGAACGTCGATTAAAGCCGCTCCCGTCGGAGCGCTCGGCAATTTTCCACCGTGGCAGCCGACGTTAACACTTTTCCCTGTTTTCTCTGCAACTTTTCAGATGATGCCCCAGCACCAGAGAAATATGGATTTTCTCCATCTGCTGTGAATTACAGCCCCAAACTCTGCTCTCTGTTCTCAGCTCCAACCTGGAAGCACTTCCAGGATGGTGAACAAAGAATCCCGGAACTGTCTGGGTTGGAAGGGGAATTAAAAACCATCTAGTCCCAACCGTGGACAGGGATATTTTCCACTGTCCCAGGTTGCTCCAAACTCTGTCCAACCTGGAATATTTCCAGGCATGGGGCAGTCACAACTTCCCTGGGCATCCTGTGCCAGGGTTTCAGCACCACCCCAAGCCAATGTTGGGTTATACAATGAGCAACCAACGCATCCCAAGCACTTCCCAAACGAGCAACCAACGTATCCCAAGCACTTCCCAACAACTCCCAGAGGTGTCACAGTTGTTGGGTGACCCCATCCCTTTTCCTGAATGGATGAAGTTCTTAGGGACCCTCAGAGTGCAACCAAAAAGCTCAGAAATTATGGAATTAGTCTGGTTTAACCCATTACCCACCATCAGTGGGATTATGGTGAATGACTCCGTGCAGACCCTGATTGTCCCAATCTCCAACACAACAAGAGGAAGATGGAAAGGATGAGATTTCTTCCCTGGAATTCCCAAAGATATTTTCTCCTCCCCAAAAGAGAGGGGATTTATTGAGTTTTCACGTTCATTTCATCCATGGCAAATCAACCACACCGTTCTGTGGGAATGAGGCACAGGAACTGGAATGCATCCAATGGGAAACACAGGATTCTACTCCGTAACCCACAATTCCCATTCCATCAGATTCCCATGGATTTAGGGAGAAAGGGTTAATTACACACTAACAGCACCCAGGACTGGCACGTGAGGCTCCATCCACTCTGGAATAACATGGAAAATTATCTATCACAGCCAAATGCCCTTCCCACCACACGATTCCCATTATCTCAAGGTGGTGAAATCACTTCCACAGGGAAAATTGCAACAGCATTCAAGGAATGTCAGAAAAACGGAAAGAAAAATTGGGAAGGCTTCCCTGGAAATGGATGACAGGGGCTGCATGAAAGGGATGATCCCATCCCATGGAAGTGTTCAAGGCCAGGCTG
This sequence comes from Cisticola juncidis, assembly GCA_013400215.1. Taxonomy (NCBI): domain Eukaryota; kingdom Metazoa; phylum Chordata; class Aves; order Passeriformes; family Cisticolidae; genus Cisticola; species Cisticola juncidis. The sequence continues at coordinate 16,520 of VXBR01012356.1, forward strand.
GATAGGGATTGGAAAAACCTGGTTTAGGGAAAGGTATCCCTGCCCATGGGATTGGACCAGATGCTCCTCCAAGGTCCCTTCTAAACCGAACTATTCCATGACTCCCTGAACTGATCCACGAGTTGGATCAGCCAGTTGGCAATTGGTGTCTAAAAGAAGTTGTTAAGGGCTCAAAAAGGAATTTGGAAACTCAAAACCACCCCCTGTGAAGGAAAGGAAGGGATGGGACAAGGAGGATGGCGTGCCCAAGTGACCTGGAACACAATATCCCAACTTCTGCAGGGAATGACTGGAAGGGATGGTGGCTCCTCCCCTTTTTGGATGCTCAGATCTCTCCTTTCCCAGGGAATTTGCCCCTGCACCCACCACTGTGGCTGAGCCCCATTTCAAAACCTGCATCATCTTTCAGCTCAAATCCCTAAAGGCTTCAGATCTTTGTGAAAAAAATCCTTGTGATCACCATATCAGAGAACCATTTAGGCTGGAAAAGTCCAAAATTTGACCAGTCATCACCTTGCCAACCAGACCAGAGCCACATCCTGTCATTTCCTGAACACCTCCAGTGACAACTTTTTCCATCTTCATCTGTTCAACACGCTCCAGGCCACGCAACAGAACAAAAGAGAAGAAAATAAAAGGAAAAAAGAAAACAAAACTAAACCACACAAGCGAATCCTCCACTGACAAGTTCCTTTCTCCTGAGCTGGCATTTCTCTGACAAATGTTGGATTATCTTGTTCTTTACTTATTTATAGTGCTGGAGGGGTAGGATTGTCCCTCAAGAGGCGCTGCAAAGTTTTCAGGAAGAAATATCAGAGTTTCCCCAGCAGTGCCAGCCACAACTCATTATTTGCAGACAGGTGACTTTTTGTTTTCCACACTTGCAGCAGGATTTGAGGAGAAAACTCGTCAAAGTGGGTCAGTGTTTCATTCCCCCACTGGGGGTCTAAAAGCTCAACTCAAAGGGCTCTTTACTCCCAAAAATCTGTCTTAAAAGTGATTCTGGTTCTCCAGATGGAGAACTGGAGTCTTCTGAAGGAGTTTATAGAATATTCTGAGTTGGAAGGGACACACAAGGATTGTCTAGTCCAACTCCTGGTCCTCAAAAATCAAAAAATCAAGGACACCTCAAAAATCCCACCCAGCACCTGAGAGTGTTGTCCAAATGTTCCTTGAGCTCTGGAAGCTTTGGGATTGTGACAAATTTCCTGGGAATCCAGCTTCTCTGTGCAAAAGGTTTCACCACCCTCACAGGAAAGAAATTCTTCCTGATATCCAATCTAATATTTTCAGTGAGAAGCCATTCCCCCTTGTCCTGTCTCTCCTTGCAAAAATTCCCTCTCCATTTTTCCTATCAGCTTCTTCAGGCTGCAGTGAGGTCACCCTGAAGCTTCTCTTCTCCAGGCTGAACAATCCCAATTCTTTCAGGTTTTCCTTGCAGGAAAGGTGCTCCATTCCTCTGATCATCAACCCCAGAAGGTTTCTGCTCACAGGAAAGAATTTCTTCCTGATATCCAATCTAATATTTTCAGTGAGAAGCCATTCCCCCTTGTCCTGTCTCTCCTTGCAAAAATTCCCTCTCCATTTTTCCTATCAGCTTCTTCAGGCTGCAGTGAGGTCACCCTGAAGCTTCTCTTCTCCAGGCTGAACAATCCCAATTCTTTCAGGTTTTCCTTGCAGGAAAGGTGCTCCATTCCTCTGATCATCAACCCCAGAAGGATTCTGCTGCCTGTGCAAGGTCTATGATGTCTGGAAATCCCAATTTTTTTGGTGGCCACATCCACGTGGACTCCTGGAAGCAGGAGAAGCATCTCTGCCAAAACCTAGCACGACGCTTCATCCATCCCAACTCCTCCATGGCAAATCCTTCATCCCTTTCCCAGCAGAGGGAGGCTGTGAGGAGAGAGGACACCTCCCTCCAGGATTTTTAAGGGATGACCAACCTCAATGTCACCGGGAGCGACCGAAATTTAAGGCCGGCAAATCGCAGCCCTTGTGAGCCGCGCTCCCAGCAAAGCCGCGGGAGATAAGGGGAAGGAGTGAAAAGGAGAATCAATAAATCTTAACCTCATTCACAATGATCTGGAGCTCTTATTAAGTAAATTAATTTAAGTTAATTTAACTCGATCATGACTCCCGATCACAGTGATTTAGTGAAGGGGAAATTGCATTAGGAAAGGCCACACTCACCAGATAGAAGAACGGAAGAAAATTAGATCCACTTAGCAATGTGAATTAATATGGAAATAGCAGGTGTAAATTTCACCTTATCAAGAGAGTGAAAATTATCTTCATAAATTTGGAGAAATAGGCCCCGAGTTGCTTATAAATCTATTTAAAACAAAAATATTACAAAAAGTGGAGTAAAATTAATTTAAAATATACTCCCACCTATCGCCTCGAAGAAAAGTCAGCAGCGGGGCCGAGTTTAACACAACCCAGCAAGAAGGGGAGGAAGGAATTAATTCCCAAGGGATTGACATCAGGTACCTCCAGAAACTCTCCCTGTCACTCATTTCCCAAAGCCACATCCCTCTTCATCTCAGTCTGGTGATTTGGGGATTTATTGGCAAAAAGGGCGACATCCTGGATGTCCCAACAAAGTAAAATCCTGGCACAGCACTTCCAGATATCCAAAAATTTGGACTTCATGGAAGAAATCATTCCTGTTTGGGAGTAGCTGTTGGGAGGGCAACAACACCAGTTGACATCCTGCTGCTGGCTCAAGGAGAAGAGGATGCTAAAAATATCAAATTATTATAAAAACAGTAAAATTATTAAAATGAAAAATAGGAATATTAAAAATAATTGACTGCTCAGTATGAAAAATAAAATTTAGGTGACTAAAGAGGTGTCCCACCATCACCAGAGCTTCTCCTTTTGTTGGAAAAAGCAAAGAAAATCAGGAAAAAGCAGATCCTGGCACGTTGCTTGTGACAGATCCAAGATGATGATAGGAATGATGGAGCAAAAAAATCCTGTAAAAACTCCAGGAGAAGCATTTGCCATGTGCTTCCTCCAGACAGGCCTGATGATTGATCACCCCCAACGAAGGTAATTGGGAGACGGAGATTTATGGCTTCTTTAAAACATAATTGTTTTAATTTGCTGATGGCATTTTATCAAGATTTGTCTGAGGCAGCTGTAAGATCTAAACTACACCAATTTAATGAAGTCAGAGATTAATACAGAGAAAATGATCCTACAAGTGGGAGCTCTCAGCCAATGGCAGCAGAACGAGGTTGTTCCTTGGAAAATTCCCACTGGGATTGAGCAAGAGCCACCACACAAATCCCAGATATTCCTGCTCTGAATTCCATGCCTGAAGCTTTCCCCATCCTTGATTTTCACCATTTTCCATCCATCAGCTATCCAGATCTGGAGTAACAAGGTGTGAGGGAAGAAGCTGAGCCCCAAAGTTGGAGGATGAGTTATTTTCTATTAAATATTTCTATTAAATAAGGTAAAAAATCATTTGAGTTGGGAGGGACGTTAAAGACCAACTTTTTTCAACCTTCTGCCATGGGTTTCCACTATTCCAGGTTGCTCCAAGCCCCATCCAGCCTTGGACACTTCCATGGTGGTGAGGTCCTGGCACAGATTTCCCAGAGAAGCTGTGGCTGCCTCATCCCTGCCGACCCAGGGGTTGGAATTCAAGGATCTTAAAAGACGCTTCCCACCCGGATTCATGTGATTCCATGAAATTGCAGCATGATGGAGAAGGAAAAAAATTCCTTCTGGAAAGGGAAATGCAGGAATTTGGTCCAAAGGATGTGCAAATGGAGGTGGCACCTCCAAGTGGAGCAGTAATTGCAGGAGAAAACCCAGAACAAAAGGAGATCTCAGGGATGAAGGTGGGAAAATATCACAGAATGTGAGGACAAAGGAGGAGGTGGTGCTGGTAAGGTTGACCATGAGGCCAAATGGATCCCAGTTTCCATACTGGAAGAAGCACTTTGAGACCAGTAGAGTACAGGGGATGAGGAATTTCTCAACCAAAAGACACAAAATAATTGACCCAACCTTTTTTTTTAACCTCTCCGTTTATCCCATACTTTGCTTCATCACCCTGAACTCTTCCAAAGCCAGCCCTCCCTTCAGGTACCAATTTGAGAATACCAAAGTCACTTTACAAAATTAACTTTTAAATGGAAATATCAGGCTTTAAAAACAATCACCACGATTTTTACCCCTCCAGAATTCCACCATAAAAGCCACAAATCCCCAGGGCATTGCTGGGGAATGACTTTTGGAGGAAACCACACCGAGCAGGGAGAACAACCCTTGAGAAGAGCAGAGCAGACTCTCTTTGCCCAAAATATTGTCTATGACTCCTGGAATTTCAGCTGGAGGACAAATTATTCCTGACCTAAAAACAGCCAAAATCTATATTTTCACCAAACCCATCACTTCTAATCACACCTTGTTTTAAAGAATTAGTTATTGCACAACCTTCCTGCTTCTACACAAATTTCAGTCTTGCCTTGGTCTCTGAGATGCTCCCTGGAATCATCTCCACCTCTGGATTTAGGAATATTCCAACTCAAGGGTGGGGCAGCTTCAGTGCCTCCCTTCTCTTAGCAGTGACAAAAATATTTCCTGATGTTCCACCTGTCCAGATAATTGGGAATAAGGGAATCTGGAACAGCAGCTACGTCCTGGTATAAATTCAGAGCATCCAACAGGCTCCCCCTCATCCACACATTTATTCATCCTCTTTTCAGCTTATTTAACTGCTCCATGGAAACAATTAATTCCAAGAGGGAATAAATAGGAAGCCAAAGGCATAAGCTGTTGGCACCAGCTCAGGATAACACAATTCCTAATGTGATTTTATACTTTAAGTCAATAAACTCAGAGCAGACCAAACAAAGAGAGAAATTAAACGGCGAAGACGCAACAGAAAAACACGGAGCCAACGTGGGAGTTCCCATGGCTCCCACATCCCAACCAGCTGCATTCCAGGGATGGAAGAATTACCTGGATGTCACAGGACGCCTGCTCTTCCAGGTGGGAATGGGGCTGGTGAAGGATGATAAGGCTGGAGACACCACGTTCTTCTTCACGATCCTGTAGCGCGTTTTTATCACCTTGTTGGCTGGGGGGCTCCTCACGAAGTGGAAACTGGATCCTAGGAGAAAAAACATGGAAAACCAGGCCTGAAATTCAGGTGTGGATGTGAAATTTAGCAGGGATCTCATCGACGTTCTCAAAGAATCATGGAATTTTTAAGGTTGGAAAAGACCTTTAAGATCATCAAGTTCATGGCCATCGGTCTCACATCCAACTTAATCTCTACATCCAATTTTTTAGCACCTGGAAAAAGGGGTGAAATTTCAGGAATGGGACCACTATGGGTAATGGTAACAGAAAGGTCTGAATGGGCTTGGGACTGGTCCATCAGCAAAATTCTACCACAGCAATCATGGATTCACCAACAACACTTTGATCCCAACATCCACACTGGAAATAAATTTATGCCTTTAATCCTTGGCATCTTCATCACATTTCTCATCCCCTGAAGTGTGGAAATCCAGGTTGGACAGGGCTTGGAGCAACCTGGGATAATGGAAGGTCCCTTTCATGGACAGGGAACTGGATGAGCACTAAGCTCCCTTCCAACCCTACCCATTCCTGAATTCTCTATGTTGCAGGATGATCTACATCCTGGGTTACTCACAGAATGTTTCATGTAATTAACAGTTCCATGTTTGACTGTGGTTTTTCCTCCACAAGCTTTTTTTCCCCAAGCTTTCAGGAATGCACCTAATTGCCCGACTTTTATAACATACAGCTCTAACTGCCCAGATAATTAAAGCTGACACTCCATGCTGAGCCTCAGTCTCTGGGTTTTAAACTGATTTAAAGGGCTGGCTGTTTTTCTTGGAGATCCTCTCATTAAAATTATGGAGAGGTTGGGAGGGGAAAAGTGGGATTGTTATTTCCATTGGAAATGTCAGACCCATCCCCATGTTTGTCTCTGTGAGAGGAGGGAGAATGAAGTGGATTCCCAGATAAACTAGGAAAAATAGGGAAATACACAGCTTTACAGTTTCATACAGGGAATATCTTTCTTCTTGAGCATTCCCAACAAGTTGATGACTTGTGCTGGCTTTGGGAGGGCTCAGGCAACACAAATTTTCATTCCCAAATTCAGCAAAAAAGTTATAACCCCTGGTGATGGGAAAAGGCAAAAACCAGGCTCTGCCATGACAGAAAAATCATTGGAATTTCTCGTGATAAAGATGACACAACATTCCACAGTCTGAACCCATGGAATAAATCCTGGAACTAAAGAATCTTCCAAGTTCTCTCTCAGTAGAATCATTTGATGATTCAGTGATGGAGGAATTGCAGCCACTTCAGAGGTGAGGCAAGAAGGGAGAGAGGAAAAAACGTGGAAAGCAAATGGGAATTCATTGCTCTTTCCCCATCCTGGGATTTTTTTGTAGCAGATCAAATTCTTCAGGGCAGTGACCAAACCTCTGCGTGGGCTTTTACAGCCCTTGCAAGGCTGAGGCTCTAATTACAATTAAAATTGCTCCTGAGTACTGGCAAACTTAAGAGGTTTTTCCTTCAGGGAATTGTATTTAGGACAGGAAAATGGGGACAACAAAAGGACTGAGGAGCCAACCCCTGCAGGAACCAACACCACACACAGAATGAAATCCCAGTGATGGTGGGACTGTCCTGAAATCATGAACTCATGGAATGGTTTGGATTGGAAGGGACCTTGAAGCCCACCCAGTTCCACCCCTGCCATGGGCAGGGACACTTTTCACCATCCCAGGTTGCTCCAAATCCTGTCCAGCCTGGCCTTGGACACTTCCAAGGATGGAGCAGCCACAGATTTTCTGCCAGGGCCTCACCACCCTAGTAGGGAAGAATTTCACTGTATTATCCCACCTAAATCTGCCTTCTGTCACTTTTGTCACCCACAACACGTGGACACACCCAACCTCTCACAGATACAGCACCAACCACGTACCCAAAGCACTTCCATCCCAGCAGGGAAGGAATGAGAGCCACAATCCCACATCCTCCCCAGCCAACAACTGCACAAGTTGCCCCTTTCCCTCCTCCACTCCGATCTCACGGAATAACTAAGCTGGGAATTCGCTGAATATACAATTAACATTTTTCTGCCCCCCGCGCCAACTCGAGCTGCCACCAATCAACCCAGAACTGCATCAAACTCCTGCCTGACAAGAAAGAGAGCTCCCAAATTATTGCAGGCATTCCCCCCTCCTCCTCCTCCCTCCCCAAAACAGGCTGGCACCTGGTAAACTCTATTCCCAGAGGTAATTGGATGGTGTATTCATTCCGAAGCTGCTCCTTGGAAAGTGCCTGATGCGCGACTCCGGCATTAACCACCTCCTCAAAGAGCCTCTACGAAGAGCTCCGTTTTCTATTATTACTTGCTAGCTGAGGGGTTTTGTGTAGATAATCATGTTATTTAGACAGGATGTTGGTTTAATTCCCTTCATTACAGGCTCCCAGGGTTGTAATTTTTTCCTCTCCGCGTGATGTATTCCCCGTGGCACATTTCACTCAAATCAAACACTTCACGCTTTTATTACAAACAATACCCCAGCGTCCCCCGTTATCAGCCCGGCGCACACATCCCCACTCCTCGCCGCGATCCAGAGGTCACTTCTAATGACTAATCGATCTCATTAGCTTTCCTAATTAAAAACTTTACTACCGCCATGGAAGACAAACTACAAAAAAACTGCTTGCATCATATTCGAATGGGATATGAGCATCATTTATCAGCCGGGGCCGCGCGCTGCTGAGCTCGGGGCTTTCTGCGGAGCCGCCGATCCCGCGGGCGCCGCTCGCGCCTCCCGTTCCCAGGGAAGGGAGAAAATCCTGGTGTAAAAACTGTAAATGTGGAATTGTTAAGGCTGGAAAAGACCTCTAAGTCAACCCAGTGCTGCCATGGTCACCGCTAAACCATGTCCCCAAGTGCCACATCCACGTGGATTTTAAAACCCTCAAGGGATGGCGATTCCCTAGGCAGCCTGAGCATCCCTTCAGTGAGGAAATCTTTCCTAATATCCAAACAAAACTTCCTCTGGTACAACTTCAGGCGGTTTCCTCTTGTCCAATGCTGACCTTGAGAATTTGCTGCCAAAATCTCTCACCAGGGTGCTTCAAGCAGGTGTGATCCAGGAGCCACCAGCACATGCATCCCTTAGGAAAGGGGTTGGATGCAAGGGTCCTTATTTTTTCTCTTATTTTCCTGGGAGAAGTACCAGGAATCAGCCCCCCAGCATAAAAAGAGTTTCCTGCTGGAATATTTCACCTGGAGAAGGGTCTGGAGAAACCTTCTTTTTAAAAAGGCTTAAAAGAAAGATGGAAAACTATTTTGGACAACCTAGAGTGACAGGACAAGGGGGAATGGCTTCCCACTGCCGGAGGACAGGGTTAGATGGAATATTGGGAAGGAATTCTTCCATATGAAGATGGGGAAGCCCTGGCACAGGCTGGATTGGATGGGGCTTGGAGCACCCTGGTCTAGTGAAAGCTGTCACTAAAAGCCATAAAGCCATGTTCATGTGGCACTTGGGGACAAGAGTTTAGTGGTGGCCTTGGAAGTGATGGGTTAACATTTAGATTTGATCTCAGAGCTCTTTTCCAAACTTAATGATTATCCCATCATTCTGTGATTCTAAATCCATGAGGCAAGAGGGAGATGATGTCACTCTGGATGGATTAGGGAAACCACAATTCAGTGGAGTGAATCCTGCTCAGATTCTGATGGGAAAAAGGAAGTTAAACAAACAAGGGGAACTTCAGAGGGCAAATTCCCAAATCCAAGCTATTTCTGCTGCTTTTGGAAATGGATATGGGATAGAAAAGCTTCCTGTACAGGCACAGGAATGGGGGAAAACACTAAATTTTGTGACCTGAGTGCCACAAAATGTCCCATTGTCAATCCTTGGCCACCACAACCCTTCCCATGTCTCTATCAAGGCTCAGAGCCAGGCTGTGCCATTAATCCCGACTGGAGGCAAGATGGGAAGCAGTGAGTGACAGGTACATTGATCTTCCAGCACTTGGAAGTGACACGGGAGCAGGGAAAAATGCAAATTGGGGAGCAGAAGCTGAACCTTGGATAGGCTGCCAGGATTGACCCCAGTGCCAGGGAAAACCTCAGAGATTAAAAGGATGCAGCAGGACTACGCCAATGAAAAAAGCAAAGCAGAGATAAAAACCTCTGATAAAACCAAATTGATCTTTCTCTTTCCAAATAGGCATGAGAGGAAAAAATAAAGGGTTAAGGACTATTAGGACAGCATGTCCCAGCTCCTGAAATGGGGTAAAAAACTCACACTTGGAGCCCAAAGCAGCTCCAAAAAGAGCTGAAAGTCTCTGCCAAAGGGTTTTCTGGAAATAAACCTTTCCCAACATGAAGATGAATCCCTCACCATAGGAATTGCTCCAGGTCTGGAAGGGAAAATTCAGCAAAATCCACCATTATCCTCAAATCCCAGAAGGAAGGGGGATAACCAAAGATATTCCAGGCTGCAGCAGGATCATCAGACACATCCAGTGGTGCTCTGGGATGGTTTGGGATCAAACCTCCCTCTTTTCCATGGGAAAAGGCATCCCTGACTCAAAACACTTTGTGCTGGCTTCCATTATGTGGAGTTTGGGGTCACCAATGCCAAGGCACGGAATGAGGTCCCCACATCCCTGCAAGACAATTCCCAAATGGATCTGATCCTTCTGCACTGTCTCCCACCTTGTGTTTGATGGGAAGGTGGTGGAGGAGCTTTTCTGGATTTTAGCAAGAAGGTCCAAGGGCAAATTTGGGGACAGCAGAGGAGTTTGAAGCCAGGAGCAACCACAACAGCAGAAGCACCACAGGAAGCTCTGATGGCCAGGATGGATCAGCCTAATTCCTGCTGTGACAGATCACAGGGATTGGGAATCTCAATCCCAATGTGAACTGCTCTTCAGGTTGATCCAAGCCCTGTCCAACCCGGCCCTGGACACTTCCAGGGATCCAGGGACAGCCACAGCTTCTCTGGGAATTCCATTCCAGGGCCTCCCACTCTCCCAGGGAAGAATTTCTTTCCAATATTCCATCTAACCAAACCCTGCTCTGGCAGTGGGAAGCCATTCCCCCTTGCCCTGTCATTCCATTTCCTTGGTTAAGGTCCCTCTCTGGCTCTCTTGGAGCCCCTTTAGGCACTGGAAAGGGCTCAAAGGTCTCCCTGAATTCTTCTCTTCTTTTTTCTTCTTTTTTCTTCTTTTTTCTTCTTTTTTCTTCTCTTCTCTTCTCTTCTCTTCTCTTCTCTTCTCTTCTCTTCTCTTCTCTTCTCTTCTCTTCTCTTCTCTTCTCTTCTCTTCTCTTCTCTTCTCTTCTCTTCTCTTCTCTTCTCTTCTCTTCTCTTCTCTTCTCTTCTCTTCTCTTCTCTTCTCTTCTCTTCTCTTCTCTTCTCTTCTCTTCTCTTCTCTTCTCTTCTCTTCTCTTCTCTTCTCTTCTCTTCTCTTCTCTTCTCTTCTCTTCTCTTCTCTTCTCTTCTCTTCTCTTCTCTTCTCTTCTNCTCCTCTCCTCGAATCTCCTCGAATCTCCTCGAATCTCCTCTCCTCTCCTCGAATCTCCTCTCCTCGAATCTCCTCTCCTCGAATCTCCTCTCCTCGAATCTCCTCTCCTCGAATCTCCTCTCCTCGAATCTCCTCTCTTCCAGGGATTATCACCAACATCATTTGCTGCCCTGGATGAGAAAAACTGTGGATGGGAAGGGAACAGCAATGGAGGGAAAAGCTGAGAAAGACAGAGAGAAGCTGGCCTAAAACAAAAATCCTGGATGGATTTAACACCATCAAGTTCCAACCCTCTCCATGGGCAGGGATACCTGGTTGCTCCAAGCATTTGGAAATTGCCTTCAACAGGGATAAATCCATGGGAAACCTGAAGGAAGTTCAACCACAACTCCTCCACCCAAAAACAAACGGTTCTGGTGGTTCCTGTCCCACCACACCTGGATGGCATCACCCCTGAGTCAAACAGCTCCAACATCACCTTTTGTCCTGGCTGCCAACTTGGCCAAGTCCCTGGAGCTAACAAAAGCTCTGGGATTACTGTAATGCTGTTAGGAATTCAGTGTGAAAGCAGACACCAGCATTAGGGATGATTATCCCGGAGCAGGTTCAATATGTTCCCACAGAATGGCACAGCAAGAGGTTAATTATGCTGCCACTGGAATCAGCTTCCAAAAGGACCATCCTTGGCTTTAAGAGGAGAATTTAATTTTCCCACTCATTCAGTTCCCAGCTCTTTCAAGAGCAATGGCTCTTTATGCCAGCGTGTAAATGATGCTTTATGATCACAAACTGCTGTTTAATAGGAAATAAATCCAACTGATCCAAAGTGCTTTACCTGGGACCCAGAGCACGGCAGCTGCTCCGGTTGTCACATTCTGAGAGGACGGGAGAAGGGTGGGATTTGGAGCTGAAACATTTTTGAGGGCTCCAAACCTGTTGGAAAATTTGCTTAGCATATCAGCTGCTTTCAGCTGGGAATATTTGGGAAATTAATACCAAATCTGCTTGGCTAATTCAATCAGACCACAAGAAAAGAGGGAGTTCAAGGAATCCACCAGGAATGAGGCCACATTCCTTGGACCTGTGGCACTTGGAGATGGAACTGTAAGGAAACACCCATTTTAGCAGGAAAAGTATGAAATTCATGGAATTGCTTGGCTTGGAAGGGACCTTAAAGATCACCTTATTCCAAAATCCTTGCCTTAGGCAGGGACACTTTCCACTAGACCTGGTTGCTCCAAGCCCTGTCCTTGGGCACTTCCAGAGATGGGGATTCACAATGTCTCTGGGCAAATCCACATATCCTGCTCAAATAAATTCCATGGGGCTGCATCCAAAATTCCTGGGTTTAGGTGCAAAATATACAACTTTTGTTTCCAGGAAATAAAGAGTGGGGGAAAAAATCACACAATTTCAAGAGAAAAATTCCAGCAGCAGGAAAGGGAGGGATTTCTGCACCTCTGCTCTGCTTAAAGGAGACCCCACCTGGAATTCTACATCCAGCTCTGGGGTGCAACAGCAGACAGATGTGGAGCTGCTGGAGCATGTCCAGAGGAGGACATGGAGATGCTCCAAAGGCTGGAACCCCTCTGCTCTGGAGCCAGCTGGGAGAGCTGTCCAGCCTGGAGAAGGGAAGGATCCAGGGAGACCTTATTAGAGCCTTTCAAAAATCCAAAGGTTTAGGAAAGCCCCACCATGCGTGGAGATGTCATGGGGGAACAAAGTGATCCCTGAGCTGTTGAGAAGGAAGAAGGGGAGTGAGGAGAAGAGCATCTGGAAAAGCTGGGGATGGCACAGCCAGGAGAAATCCAACAGGGAGGAAAACGGTGGCAGCGAGCGTGACAGGAGAGAAGCGGAAAGAAAAGCAGCAGACGTGAAAGTCACGGAGCCCCAAGGAACACCCTGGAAAAATTCTGCTGCAAAAGACACTCAGGAGCAGCCTCCCAAAAGGCTGAGGACCTGTACTCCCTTTCCAGCCCACTGGTGCAATCCTAAATTCTTGGATTAACAGCTGGGATCCTGCACGGGATGGATTTTAGCAGATCCGGTTTAGTGGATGAGGTGTCTTTGGGGTCTGGGTGTTACCAAAATGCCACAACATCCAGCATGGAGTCATGGAGTGGTTTAGGTTGGAAAAGAGCACTAAGAGCATTGAGTCTAACTGTTCCCTCAGCACTGCCAAGGCCACTACTAAACCATGTCCCCAAGTGCCACAACCATTCATTTTCTGAACCCTTCCAGGGATGGTAATTCCACCACTGCCAAGGGAGCCTATTCCCATGCCTGACCACCTTTCCATGAAGAAATCTTTTCTCCAATATCCAATCTAAACCTCTCTTGGCACAACTTGAGGTCATTTCCTCTTGTCCCTTGAGCCTGACACCCTCTCCTGTCAGGGAGTTGTGCAGAGCCACAAGGTTCCCCCTGAGCCTCCCTTTCTCCAAGCTGAACCCTTCCAGCACCCTCAGCCACTCCTGGTGCTCCACACCCTTCCCATCCTTTGTGGATACCATTCAGGATGTGTGGATGTGGCGTTTGGGGACGGATTAGTGGCAGCCTTGGCAGTGCTGGAGGACAGTCAGGACTCAATGATCTCAGAGATCTTTTCCAACCTACATTTATCCAAGAACAAGAACAATCCGTGCCATTTTCCAAAGGGGTCTGGGTCACTTCAGTCCTGCCAGTCCCTGGAGACAGGAAATTTGGGAAGCCACGGAAAATAATGGGAAGAATCATGCCTCTGACTCAGCCCTGCAATTCTAAACCCAATATTCCAACAGAAATACCAGCAAATGTCTTGGCTTATTCCCTCCAATCCCAAAATACAGAGAGAGGCAGAGACAGAGGGGTGCAACAAGGTGGGGACAGCAGGACACATCACCAACCTCCCAGTAACCCCACCAGCTCTGTCACATCCTCATCCCCACTGCCAAAAAGCCCCAGGATGGCCTTTCCAAACATCACAAGAGCAGAAGAGCCATCCAAGGATGAGGAGACCCCACCTTATCCACCAGGACTGGGAAGAGGAGGTCACACTGAAGCCTCTGAACTCCGTTTTCCTATCTCCAGCCCATGTTAAAGAGCCTGAATGGGTCTCTGGAGCACCGGCCCTTGTTCAAACACAACCCTTATTATTATAACAAAAGAGGGTGGTGGGTTTTCCTTCCCCCCTTCCCTGGGTGAATGATTATTAATGTATTTCCAGGAGTTGGATCCATTCCTCTAAATGAGAGCTGGATGGCAGGAGGAAAGCTGATAAATGCCCTCCTCCCCCTGGCCTCGCGGCGGGAGCTGCCAGGGGTGCTCGTTCTAACAAGCTGCAGATGGAAGACAACTGGAATAACAAAGTATGAATTTTTATGAGTCTAATAAATCACTCCACTTTTCCTGCTCTTGATCGTTTCCAGCACTTCAGACACCAGAAAAACCCCGGCTATAATCAAATGGGTTCAGGGATCTCGTGTTCACGCCTCGCCGTGGCACGGGGAGAGGTGGCTCTGCCTCGGGAAACGAAGGGCTGGAATTCCATTTGCATTCCTGCTTTAGGATTGACTTCTTTTTTTTTTACATTTTATTTGATTTTATTTAAATTTAACAAGGAAAAATTTGAATTTCTTAGGTATTCCCCACCCTCAAAGCCACTTATGCAGCTGAAGGCCACCCAGCTTTTAGCTTTCCTAAGTAGCCGCTTAAAAAGAACCTGACCTGACTCTGGCATTCAGCAGAAGAACTTGGATGAACTCAGGGAGATGGGAGGAAAGCTTTGCAGGCAGAAGGTTCTTTAAGATCCCTTTAATTCTCCTTTCTAAACTTTGATATAAAGCAGGTAATGGAAAGGTTCAAAATCCATCCCAATGAGAAACAAAGGGATTCAGCTACAAGTTGTAACCACTGTGTAGGGGCACACAGGTTTGCTGAGGGAACCGTTTGCCAAAAAGCCAGAAAAGCATCACATCCATGGAAAGAAAGAATCAGAACCTCGTTTTGCTTGTCAAAAACCCTCTCTTGAAACCTCCCAGACAGAGGAGAACAGAGCTGAAGTCAGACACCCCACAATGGTTCCCAGGCTATGAAAGATGGGGTTGGAATGAGATGACCTCTTCCAGCTCAAACCATTCCATGATTCCATGTGGTTAAGCAAAGGAGAACCATTGCTTCACATCAGTCTACAGTCCCTCAAGACCAAGCACAGCTCCAGGATCTTCGAAATCTGGAAAAAAAACCCCACTCCTTATAATCCCAGAATCATTAGAGTTGGAAAAGGTCTCCAAGATCATCGAGTCCAATTTGTGATCGATTCCCACCTTGTCACCCAGACCACAGCCCTGAGTGCCACATCCAGTTATTCTTCCAACATCTCCAGGGATGGGGACTCCACATCTCCCTGGCAAGCCCCTTCCAATGCTTAAAAACCCTTTCCATTAAGAAATTTTTCCTGAAATGGAATTAATGTTGCAGCAATCCCAGTCCCCCAGCACCACGTTGACGGCGAGCCCCATCCCAGTATCCCAAACCTCAACACTTCCCCCGCTGAAGGAAGGATGCCAACTTAACAGGGAAACCTGTTGTTCCCATCACCTTTATCCTCCCCTAGTCTTTAATCCATCCAACATGTTCTTTTCCCCCCTCTTTTCATTTGCTTTTCCAGCACTGCACTGCATCAGGCAGCGAATCCATCTTTGACAAACATTTACCGATTATCAAATCACAACCGCAGCCGCCGACAGGGGCAATAAGTCACTTTAAGCAGCCTCCCGTATTCCAGGCTCAGGAGTTTGGGCAGCTCCTGGATGACAAATCACTCCTGTCAAAGCCTCGTGTTCCCGGCCGCTCCTGAGCCGTGTTCCCTGTTGTTCCACGCTACCTGGTGTTTAATGACAACACTGTCAGACTAAGACGGAGCCGCTGCGCCGCCGACTGCCAAAGCCCCATTAGGGGGAAGATTGAGACCCTGCTCTTCCCAAACTCACTCAAGCAACACAACCCGCGAGTTTTTATAATTACGGCGCCGCAGCCATCGATCCCACGCTGACATCCAGCCTATCCCTATGAAATGGGAGTAGTTTGCTGGCTGACAGTTGCTATAGATTATTGTGGGTGGGTGGGTTGTTTTTTTTTCCCCCCTTTTTTTTTTATCCGTCGCTCGACAAAGCTCGGGATGGATGGGGAGGAAGAAGAGGGAAACGCGTGCGGTCGTTTCAGTTCTGTTTCTATCCCAGCTCTTTCCCTCCCGTTGAATCCCTGAATGGTTTGAGTGGGAAGAGACCTTGAAGATCATCTGGTTCTGAAGCTCTGCCATGATCAGGGACATCTTCTATTATCCCAGGTTGCTCCAAGCCCTGTCCAACCTTCCAGGGATGGGGCAGCCAAAACTTCTCTGGATAATCCGTGCCAGAGCCTCACCACCTTCACAGGGAAGAATTTCTTTCTTATCTCTGCTCTAAATCTTCCCTGTTTCAGTTAAAACTTTCTCCCTTGAGGAGGAAGAACATTGCTGTTGCTTTAAAGAAATGCGTTCATCTGCTTGAAGCTGTTACAGGATCCGTTAAGTTCCTATAAATAAGGAATTTCACAGCCCAAGCTGTGCACGAGCATCCAGGCATGTGGTTGATTTCCTTGGATTGCCCATTTGGGTGATCCAGCTGGATGGGTTTGGCACTCACCCACTTCTCCCACCTCCCCAAAGACCAAGGCTTCATCTGTGCTGGAAGAGAAAGAATCCAGCAGCATTCCATGCTCAGCATGGAGCTGGATGGCACCAAGAGGCACCCAAACCCTACCCACCATCCCATTCCATGGAGAGAAATTAAGGAATTGACCACCAGGGCTTATTAAACAGGACCAGATGACCCAAGACCACCATTCCTGCACCAGAGATAGAATTTTCTCATAGGTCTGGTCTAAAAAACATCCTCTTCAGGATGGGGTGTGGAGAGAGGGAGCTTAAATCAGGGAAACAATGCCAAGACTTTCTCTTGGATCAAATCCACATGGGGACCAGAGTCACTGAAATTTATGATGTGGACAACAGGATTACAAGAGGAAAATTCCCACTGGCTACCTGGATGGCTCAGGAGAGCTGTTCCTCCTTAGAATATCTCAAGTAAGCACCAAACTACAAGACTTTGGAATAATTTTTATTCAAGGTCCTCTCAGGCCCATGGTGGAATTCATGGGGTGTCCTGTGCAGGGCCAGGAGTTGGATTGGAAGATCTGTGTGGCTCCAACACAGAATATTCCACGATTCCTTTCAGCCATGGTTTTGAAGCATAAAGGCACAAAGATGAGCCCACATCACTTTTTTAGGAAAGGGAAAAGAGGAAAGTTTGGGCATTGGTGGCTCCTCAATTCCCGAGGTCAACAACGTCGTAATAAGGAAAGCTCAGACCTCCAAGTCACCTGATCCCAACCAACTTTGCTAAATCCAAGGTTGCTAACAAAGAATGGAACAAAACAAAGATAAAAAATCCATTTTTGGTGGAAAGCAAAAGCCCTTTTACCCAAAATGTCCATGATCCCATCTCTACCCTCTGATCCAGCACTTTACATTCAGGTTTCTATCCCTGCATCCCTGAGCATCTTCCTGGAGCTTGTGCCATTCCATGTTGGAGCAGCTGCCTCTCCAACAGCACATCCTGGAGGAAATGGCATCTGGCCAAGGCCACGTTGGATTGGGATTGGAGCAACCAGGACTCATGGAAGGTGTCCCTGTCCATGGCAAAGGGTTGGAATTAAAAGATCTTTGAGGTCTCTTTCAACCCAAACCACTTTTCTTCAGTCTTTTCCTGTGACTCCAAACCTCTGGGGGTACCTGGATTCTACTCCAAGAAAAAAATTGATTTTCCAAAGCTTGAGTGAAGGGTGAGCAGAGATTCTCTTTGTCACATCCTTGGGATCACCCAGGGGTGTCAGCCAAGGAGAGGGAAAGAACAACAAATTTCCCTTTTCCAGCCTCCACACCTGAGGAGCTGCTCCAGACAGAGGGGAGGAAATATTTGATAAATTTTCATTTCCTTTCCGAAGCTGTCAGAGAATCTTTTTATTGACAGCACTCCACGGTTTTTCCGTAGTCTCAGGGAAAAAGGGATGTGCTCTTGCTTGTTATTACACCAAATACAAATTTTGGAGGGAGGAACAGCTACAATCCACCTCCTCCTCCAAATAAATCCTCCAATGTGAGTCCTGCAGAATTCCACATATCTCACAAGCCATGTGGGAACCCAGTTACAGTCCCTTGACCCAGGAGGAATGAGGGAGGAAAGATAAACCCAGAATTATGGAATTGTTGAGGTTGGAAAACACATCCAAGATCATCCAACTGTTAACTCAGTATTGCCATGTTCAGCACTAAACTCCGTCCCCAAGTGCTACATCCACAGTTTCTTCAACACTTCCAGGGATGGAGATTCCATCACCACACTCTGAGGGCTGGAGCCCCTCTGCTCTGGAGCCAGGCTGGGAGAGCTGGGAATGTCCAGCCTGGAGAAGGGAAGGATCCAGGGAGACCTCAGAGCCCCTTCCAGTGCCTAAAGGGGCTCCAGGAGAGCTGGAGAGGGACTTGGGACAAGGGATAGAGGGACAGGACACAGGGAATGGCTTCCCACTGCCAGAGGGCAGGGATAGAGAAGGAATTCTCCGTGAAGGTGGGGAGGCCCTGGCATTGGTTTTCCAAGAAGTTGTGGCTGCCTTATTCCTGGAAGTGTCCAAGACCAGGCTGGATGGGGCTTGGAGCACGCTGGGATAGTGGGAGGTGTCCCTGCCCACGATAGGGGATGGAATGAGATGGTCTTGAAAGATCCCTCCTACCCAAACCATTCCCAAATTCCATGAAGACCCAAGGAAAGGGCACCAAGACCCAGCCTCAGCACAGCTCCAGCCCCTGGCAACAACAGCCACCCAACAAACAACATCCTAAACCAGGAAACAGCTGGATTTTAAAAAGGACCATGGGCTAAATCACTTTGGATTTCCTGCTGCTTCACAGCTCGATGGCTTCTTGTCCAAAGGTCAGAAATTCCCTCTCCGAAACCCCCCCAGAATAGACTCTCTATAAAAAGAACCAGGAGCTCACAGCAAATCCCATGTGCAAACCATAAAGCTGCAATCCCTGGAGCTCCAGGGATTCTGCAAATGCCACTGGGAGTGTGAACAGCCAGACTCCCAGCCCCAATCTCCACTGCAGTGATGCCTCAAAAATTTTCCCTTTGGCTCCCTGAAAATCCATGAAGTGGCTGTTTCTCGAGGCCTTAGGATTTAATCCAGTACAGCAAATCCTTCAGGAGGGTTTATGACCAAGGAATCAAAGATTTCCAGGGTGGCTCAGGTGTTCCACAAAACCAGATACAAGGTTTTACAAAGTGTCCACAACTTTTCTTTTACAATAACACAAAGAGATCCATGGTCTTGGAGAATTTATATCCCATGTGCAGGAAAACCTGATCTTATGTAAATGATGATAAATAAATTAAGTGACCAAATAAAACTATCAGAAAATTCAAAAGGAGGAATAAAGGAAATCTTGTATGGCATAATTTTAGCGTGATGGGGTAGAGAGTTTCCATTTCCAGAGGGCAGAGTTAGATGGGATATTGGGAGAGAATTCTTCCCTGGATGGTGATGAGGGGCTGGGATGGAATTCCCAGAGAAGCTGTGGCTGCTCCAGCCCTGGAAGTGTTGAAGTCCAGGCTGGATTTGGGGCATGGGGCAGGATTAGAGAGCCAGAAGGTCCCTCCTGAGCCTCCTTTTACTCCTGGTGCTCCAGACCCTTCCCAACTCCATTCCCTTCTCTGGACAAAAAACCCAAAATCCTTCCATGAGCTCTTCAGGGCCGTGACAGAGGGAAGCCCCACTGCCCACAGGAGCACATGGAAAAGGCAGCAGGATTTTAGGGAAAGGCAGCAAGGACACAAACCCTTATTAACCTTTCTCTCCCAGGCTTTCTGACGAAGCCGCGCTGTCACCACTCACATCCCAAACTCAAACCATCTCCAAGAAAACAGTTTGGAAAACTCTGTCCCCACAACCCCAACCCCCCATCCCTCAAATCCTCGGAGCGTGGGAGCTGGTGGGGGGCTCAGCCTGGAGAAAAGGAGGCTCAGGAGGGACCTTCTCATTGCAATTCCCTGACAGGAGGGTGGAGCCGGATGGGATCAGGACCTGCTCAAAAGGAAAAAGGCACAGGATGAGAGGAAACAGCCTCAAGCTGCATTAGGAGAGGTTGAAGTTGGATATTGGGGAATTTCCCTCATGGAAAAGGTGGTCAGGCACTGGCACAGCTGCCCAGGGCAGTGGCAGAGTCCCCATCCCTGGAAGAATTTAAAATCCATGTGGATGTGGCACTTAGGGACATGGCCAGTGGTGGCCTTGAGGTGCTGAGGGAACACTTGGGACTCAGTGGGGCTCCAAGTTTTTTTCCAATCATGATTCCATGATTTTATCTCACAGACTTGGCATTTTCCACCTGATATTTGCACCCATCTCCACACAGATTTCTCCCTGAGGGCTCCAGCCACTGCCTTTTATAGAAGGAAAGAAAAATTCCTTTCTCCATGCAGCTTCCTAGGAGCAACCAAGTGGGATTAGGAGGGAGAGAATCAGGTGGGGAAACTGAGGCAGGGTCCAGGATAATTTGCTGGAAAAGCAAAGGCAAAGCAAAAGGAAAAGCAAAACTCCTTTCCTAATGTTTCACACTCCGAGAGCTCCTCCATCCCTGCAAAGCGCTTCCCAAAACAGCTGCAGCTCTCCTTAATTAGTCTCTGTGGGCAATGGGAATTAACAATTCAGTCAGATGAGCAAATATTTCTGTGTAAACCCTGCGTGCTCCCCCTGGAATCCTCTCCATGCATCCATCAGGGATGGCTCCATTGAGCAGTTGAGTGTTGACCTTTTGGCCAAACCCTTCTGGAAGTGCCACGTTAGGAGCAGGTGACCACCAGTGGCTCTCCATGAAAAAAGCCCTGACCAGCTCCAAGAATTTGTGGGAATTCCAACCACCTGCAGGTCTTGGGAGAGGCATGGTCAAGATGAGGAACCAACTTTTACCCCCTGGATTTGGGTGCATCTTTCATGGATTTGGGATAAACTCTTAAATTACAGCAGGAGCTTTGCCGTGTTTGCTCCAGGGCTCCTTTAACGGGAGCTGCATTCCAAGAAACTCAACGTCTTTACTCAGGCAAATGGGGCTCCAGGGTCTGAACAGAAGGGAGAGGGAAGATGTTTATCCCATCAAAGCGTTGTCTTGACTCAGCAATTCCGGGGGAGCCTTCAGCAAAAATAACTCCTTGAGCAGGAGCAGGTTCTGCAATAAAACCCAGCCACTGTGTCCACCTAGTGCCTAATCAGGGGCCAGGTTTTAAAAGTAATTATAATAATTAGGGGAGGGAGGGAAAAAAGGCTGAGGACTTGGGAATCAGATGCTCGTGGAAAAGATGGGCTTGAGGAGAAAACAGCTGAGCAGGTGGTGATTTTATCATGGATTTTAAGGTGTTCAAGGCAGAAAACGACTGAAAATTAAAATATTCCTTGGGTAGTTGTGCCTGATGGGGAATAGACTTCAGGGCCAAAGGGATTTGTCCACCAGCCAAAACACACTCTGGATTCATAGGATATCCTGAATTGGAAAGGAACCACGAGGATTAACTCCTGGCCCTGCAGAGGACATCCCAAAAATCCCACCCTGTGCCAGAGCGCCCTTTCCAGCGGCTCTGGCAGCCCTGGGGCCGTGACCATTCCCTGGGGATGCTGTCCCAGCACCCAACTCCCCATTGGGGGAAGAATTTTTTCCTGATATCAACATAAACCTTCCCTGACAATTTCCAGCCACTCTCTGAGGTCCTGGCTGTGGTCACAGAGAGCAGAAATTGGAGCTGCCACTCCTGAGGAGCTCCAGATCCCAATGATTCTTCCCTCAGTCTCCTCTTCTCCAGGTTTTTCTCCTCCAGACCCTTCATTGTGTCCCTTTGGGACAGCTTTAGATCCTTTTTTCCGGGATTACACATTCCAGGAGCCCAACACGTGCTGTCCCCAGTGTCTGCCCAACTCCTCCTTCCACCAGCTCCAGCCCAAGGAATGAATCTTCCAGAGGGGGCTAAACATCCTCGAGGATAACAAAAGGGTTATTAAGCAAAATTTTCCTCCAAGCTCAGCACAAACCTCGGCTTCTCCGGGCTGATTTTATCCTCTTGAGTGCCAGGAGTGGCAGGAAAGTCCCCAGACATCCCTCAGCTCTTAGGGGGAGAAATCTGCTTCCTTCAGGGTGGTGGCTCCCAGGAATCCTCGTGTCTCCGAGCGATTTGAGGCTGGGGAGAGCCAGCGGAGCAGAGCACGGCACATTCCTCCTCTCATCCTTTGTCTCCAGTTTTTTCCCTTCCTGCTGGGCACAGACATGACATGGGAAGTGCCCCAGGGATTTGCTTCCAACCCTGAGGAACCCCAGGAGCAGCAGCTTCCATCAGAGCTTCATTTTCCAGCCCCTCCAGGAGCTCCTCCGGATCCGAGGGCGACGCAAACACCGAGCGGCATCGCAGCCTCCTGGGAAGTTCCCAAAGTGGCTCTCAGGTGGGAAAAAATATCCATGTCCTGCTCAAAACTCCAGAATTTCTCCATTAACTTGCCACTTCCAAGAATCCCTCTGGATTCCCTCATGGATAACACCACCCAATACCTCAAACATCACCAAAACCTCTCTTGGAATAAATCCCAAACCTCCCCCTTGATTAACACAAGTGGACATAAAACAACCCAAACCAACCTGAGGCTGTTTCAAACCATAAACCACCTTTGATTTTTCCCATCCATAAAACCTGGGACAATATGGAAGCCTGGGAGGATGTTTATCCATAAAGTTGGAGTGGAATATCAATATTTATCTGATGGAAATTTATCATGAGCTGGGAAGTGATTATTGATACAGAGATCAGGAATCTGCACCAAATTGAATGCAAAGCAATGACAGCACCACTGCCAAAATGCACTTTTATTGGGTGTGTTTGTTCCATAAATGTTTATTCCATAAATGTTTATTCCATAAATGTTTTATTCCCTGCTCACACAGAAGGGAATCCCAGAACCCTGCTCTACTGGAAGCTGTCCCTGTCCATGGAAAGGGTTGGAATGAGTTGGTCTTTAAGGTCCATTCCAAACCATTCTGGGATTTGGGGTATTTACAGGATTTTCCAGAAGAAAAAGGGAGAATGAGGGTGGATTTGCAGGGATAATTTCTGTGGAGAACCCCTGGAGCTGGTGGGGGCTCAGCCTGGAGAAAAGGAGGCTCAGGAGGGACCTTCTCACTGCAATTCCCTGAAAAGAGGGTGGAGCCAGATGGGATCAGGATCTGCTCCCATGGAAAAAGGCACAGGATGAGAGGAAACAGCCTCAAGCTGCATTAGGAGAAATTTAAGTTGGATATTGGGGAATTTCCCTCATGGAAAAGGTGGTCAGGCACTGGCACAGCTGCCCAGGGCAGTGGCAGAGTCCCCACCCCTGGAAGAATTGAAAATCCATGTGGATGTGGCACTTAGGGACATGGCCAGTGGGGGCCTTGAGGGGCTGAGGGAACACTTGGACTCAGTGGGGCTCCAAGTTTTTTTCCAATCATGATTCCATGATTTTATCTCATGGACTTAGCATTTTCCACCTGATATTTGCACCCATCTCCACACAGATTTGTCCCTGAGGGCTCCAGCCACTGCTTTTCATGGAAGGAAAGAAAAATTCCTTTTCTCCATGCAGCTTCCTGGGAGCAACCAAGTGGGATTAGGAAGGAGAGAATCAGGAAACTGAGGCAGGGTCCAGGATAATTTGCTGGAAAAGCAAAGGAGACAGTGCTGCCCTCACTTCCCAGGATTTCCCTCCCTTCCATTAACACCTGATCCCTTCTCCAGGAATTCAGGAGAGAGGATAAAATTGGGATGTAAACAAAAGAGCTGCTGGAAATGCTTGGAGTCTCCAAGATATTTGTGTCCATGTGCAGGGTGGGAAAGTGCCTGGAGTTGGGTTTCGGTCCGGCCGTGAATTCCCAAATTGTGGAGCTATTAATACATCCTGGGATGCTGGGACAGGGCCAGGGCATGCCAGCTGTGCCTCTGGACTGGGAACAACTGCTGGGAGTGCTGGAGCAAGGACTGCTGTGGCCCTTCCCATAAAACCAGTCCCAGCCCCAGCACTGATCCCACTGATCCAGGGACTGCTCTGCCCTCCACTTCCCAAAATTCATCTTTAAAAGTGGTTAATTTGGATCATCACATGGAATTCCACTAAATCCTGCAGAAAAACCTCAAGCTGAGGTTTAAAGGAGCTTTAGCCCTGGCTGGATTCCAAATGTCAGGATCCAGGGACTGCTCTGCTCTCCATTTTCCATAATTCCATCCTTAGAAAGTCGTTAATTTGGATCATTACACGGAATTTCACTAAATCCGTGCAGAAAACCTCAAGCTGAGGTTTACAAGAGCTTTAGCCCTGGCTTGATTCCAAATGTCAGGATCTAGGGACAGGTCTCAGGATCCAGGGATTGCTTTGCTCTCCACTTCCCAAAATTCATCCTTAATAAGTGGTTATGGATCTTTACATGGAATTTGGGGTTAATTCTGCTGCAAATCCCTGCAGGAAACCTCAAGCTGAGGTCTAAAAGGGCTTTAGCCCTGGCTGGATTCCAAATGTCAGGATCTGGGGACAGGTCTCGGGATCTAGGGATTGCTCTGCCTTCCAATTCCCAAAATTCATCCTTTAATAAGTGGTTATGGATCTTTACATGGAATTTGGGGTTAATTCTGCTGCAAATCCCTGCAGGAAACCTCAAGCTGAGGTCTAAAAGACCTGGCTTGGTTCCAAATGTCAGGATCTAGGGACAGGTCCCACTGATCCAGGGACTGCTCTGCTCTCCAATTCCCAAAATTCATCCTTAAAAAGTGGTTAATTTGGATCATCACATGGAATTTCACTACATCCGTGCAGAAAAACCTCAAGCTGAGGTCTAAAAGACCTGGCTTGGTTCCAAATGTCAGGATCTAGGGACAGGTCCCACTGATCCAGGGACTGCTCTGCTCTCCAATTCCCAAAATTCATCCTTAAAAAGTGGTTAATTCGGATCTTTACATTGAATTCGGGGTTAATTCTGCTGCAAATCCCTGCAGGAAAACCTCAAGTGGAGGTTTAAAGGAGCTTTATCCTCTGTTACATCCCAGGTCTCAGATTCCAGGGATCATTCTGCCTTTCACTTTCAGAAATTCACCCTTAAAATTTTGGATCATTATCCAAATTTGGATCATTATAATTTGGGATTAATTCTCCAGCAAATCCCTGCAGGAAAACCTCAAACTCACTTTTAAAGGGGTTTCAGCCACTGCCACATCCCAGGTCTCAGATTCCAGGAATCGTTCTCCCTCCATTTAAAAAGTGCTTAATCTGGATCATTACATGGAATTTGGGATTAATTCTGATGCAAATCCAGGCAGGAATGAGCACAGTGGGGAATACTTGGGTCTTCCCTTAGGATATCTCAGAGGAATTTTTTAACACAGCCCTCAACATTTCATTTTTCCTTATTTAAAAGCAAGAAAATCCCAGGAAGCAGAATGACAGACTCTTGGTAGAGCAGACAGAAGGATCAACAGCAAAAACAAGGAAAAAACTCCAAAAAAATCCCCAAATCTCCTTTTTTTTCCTGCTTTAACACTTCCTTGACTGCCCTAAATCCTAAGGAATCTCCTCCCCATCCTCCACTCTGGCTCTGCTTTTAAAAAGAAGAATCCTGAATAAACCGATTTTTAATAAAGCGAATGCCAAGGAATTCCTTGATTTATCCAAGTGTTTAAATCCATTTAAACCAAATTACCACCCTCGGGAATCCCGGGATAAAGCTCCCAAGATTCTTTTGCATCCCTCCCTCAATTCTTTCATGGAGGGAAGGAGGAAAAAGCACAAAGGTGGGAGCTCTTTTCCAAGTCTCCTGCCGAATTTCCCGGCTCTCCGGGATGACAGATCATCGGAGCTCCAGATGGATTGCTTGGAAAAGTGAGCTGGTCGTGTTTGGACCCCGACGTCAGCACATCCCATCAATCTCCGGGGAGTTCATCCCTCCCCCTCCCCTTTTCCCTTTTCCAGAGTTCATTCCCACTTCATTACTGGATGGAGTGAGCCGGGAGTGTCTGATTTACCGGGTACTTCTCCGGGGAAAGCATCGGGAAAACGGGAGAGGAGTTTTGTATTCCCAAAGCAGCGCCTGCCTCGCTGATATTCCTTAAAAAGGGGCACGGGGAAGGCAGGGAGGAAGGGATTCATCCTCTGGAATGATGTGGTTTTCCATTTCCCAATTTTTGGGGGGTAAAATCCTGGGAGAAATGCGCTCCTGGGAAGGACATCCCAAAGGGTTTGCCCTGCTCCTCCGGGAATCTCCTGCAGATCCCGTTCTCCTGCACCAAATTCCTGAATCCAAGGACAGCCCAGTTTTCCTGGCTGGACAACACATCCCAAAGGTTCTGCCTGCTTTTCCAGGAATCTCCTAGGAATTCAATCCCCCTAAATCAAACACCAGGAGCCTCAAAATGTGGGAGAACTCAGTTTTCCTGCCAGGATGATACATCCCAAAGGGTCTGCCCTGTTTTTATGGGAATCTCCTGGAGATCCCACCCTCCTACACCAAACATCAAATGCCTGAATCCACAGGGCAGCCCAGTTTTCCTGACAGGACAACAAATCCCAAAGGTTCTGCCCTGCTCCAGCAGGAATTTCTTGGAGATCTCACTCTCTCACGTGAAATTCCAGAAGCCTCAAGTCGCAGGAGCAGCTGCTTTTCCCAGTGGGAACTTTGCAGGACATCACCAACCTCATCTTAAATCATCACCAGAGCAGGTTTAAATCACCAATTCAGCCTTTTCCCCCCTCCAAAAAAAATCCTGATTCCCAGAAAAGAGCTGGAAAGCTTTTCCCACTCTTTTCCACAAATCCGTGCCCTCCCTGAACAAGCCAAGCCGTGCTGAAAACAGATTTTTTGCATTCTGTGACATAAAGGTGCCGCTGCTCCCGGCTCCCAGGTAATTTCCTGGTCAGCATCCCTTTATCCCACCATCTGCTGGAATGATTACGAGCTGGAAAAATCCTGACCCAGCAGGAAAACTGGAGAAGGATGAGGCAGAGGGAAGCAGATGCAGCAGGATCGGGCTGGAGCGATGTTCCAGCACGGAGCTTGTGCCTCAACATTCCCCCCTCCGGAACAAAACCCTCCTGGATATGGATAAAAGAGGGAAAAAAGAAAAAAAGAATCCCAGCCACAGGATATTTCAGGGGAAAACGAGGGTTTGGAGGTTGCTTTTTTATTTTGCAGAAGGAATTTGATGCCATAAAAAGGGAATGTTCCCATTTTACTCAAATCATAACTGAAGGTGGTTTGGGATTTTTTTTTTTTAAATCCCGAATTTTTGTCCGTGAAAAGCCAGGGATGCACATCCCATTTTTATCCTTTACAGGGATCCCCTCACTTCTTATTTTGGTCACTCTGGCACAAAGCTCTTTGCCACAAAATTCAAGAAATCCAGGTCGGCAGGGACTGATAGAAAAAAAATGGATTTGATCTCCTCACGGAGCCTTTCCCGCTGTTGTTCTGCTCCAGAGGGTCTGGAGGTGATGCCACCCCACTCCCTCTCTTTGTGGAGCAATTAAAGCAGGAATGAATTAATTAATTGTGGTTAAGGACAGAGCAAAAGTTTTGGGGAGGCAAGGAAATAAAACAATCCAATCCAATTAAAAAAATCCCGGTCAACTCACCGGTCTTGGGAATCAATTAACGGGACAGGAATCGGCTCAGTGTGGGAAAACATCCCAGAGGCAACACAAAAGAAACCCCAGCTCTGTCCCTAAGGCAGGAATCCCACATGGAGGGAGAAAAGGTAATTACAGGAGCACTGGAAAACAGGATTTATCCCCAAAGGGTTTTTTTTTCACATGATTTTCTCAGCGTCTTATTCCGCTCTCACTCCCGATAGCTCAGGAATACCGGGAATGAAGGAGTTAAAAAAAAAACCAACACAGGGTTTAAATTCAATTCTTGCACCTCACAGGTTATTCCAGGATATCCCAAATTCTCCAGCATCCACAGAGACCCCAGAGGGTTTAAAGAAGAGCCAGGATATGCCTCACTTTATTCGGGATTGATGGGCAGAATTAAGGATTAAACCCAAATTTACCCTAAAAATCCCACAAAAATGAAGGCAGGGCACAAATGCCGGGGGAAATTCCAAGCAGCTCTGGCCCAGCCACAATTCCTGCTGAACACAGAGATATTTTGCTGCTTCTTGTAACTCTCAGTTCGTTTTTCCCTACGGAAAAAAAAAACCTTTCTCTGGAAAAACAGCGGAGGCATCGTGCCCCCTAGAGGGTACCACGGCAGGTCCTGGTGTCAGATCCTGCTTTTCCCTATCCCAACAGGAAAAGGAGGGAAGGAAAAATCAATTTATTTCCATGATTTCCACATCTCTGCCTGGATATTCTTTGTAAAGAATTGGAGAAGAAAGGGAAAAATGCATCCAGAAATTTTAAACTTTGCAGTACCAAATTTTATCCCTCCAAATTTTCCTTTCCAATGGGGAAATTGGTGTAATCAAACCCCAAACCAAGGAATACAGGGAAATAATCTATCCCAAAGCAAGGAATACAGGGGGAAGATCCCTTCTTGTTTTGCTGGAGTGACACACACAGAATTAAACTCTCCAGGGAAGCTGCTGAGTCCAGTTATCCCTAAAAATCATCCCAAAAGGATCCCTTTGGGATGTGGTCTTGCTCAGACCCTCAGGGGGGGTTTATTCACCAACCCATCTCCCAAATCTCTTCCCACATTTCAGCACTGGGAAAATGCTGAGTCCAACAACACAGCTACGATTAAATGGGAAAGTGGAAGGGGAAAAACAGGGAAAAGCCAAAAGAAATAAGTTTGAAGCCAGAGAGTGGGAACAGATGGAGCCAATGAGGCACAGAAATCCAAGGAAAAGGCTGCTCCTGCCTCAGGGAGCTGCCAAGGTGAAGTATCCATCCCAGGAAAGGGGTGGAAAGGGAATATCCCGACACAGGATAGAGTTGAAGATGGGGGATGTTTGTTCCTCTTTAAATGAATTGTCTTGGAGGGGGAAAGGGTTTTCCTGGTGGAATTGAAGGAACCAAAAATCCCGGATTTTGCACAGGCAGCAGCCCTGGTTTATCCCAAATCCCACACCCTGCTTTCCATGGGGCACAGAAATGTCCCACTGTCCCCCTGTCAGCAACAGCTCTGCTACTTCCTCAAGCTCTCAGGACACCTTTCCCAACTGGTTATTCCACAAAAACCATGGAATTGGGAAGATGAAGACACAGCAATTGCAAAGGACTGGGCAGCCTGGAGCTGCCATTCCCACAGGGAATGAGCTGAGCTGAGTCCATCGGGCTCTCATTCCAAGATCCCCGGTTTTTAATTGAGCGTGGCTAATCAGACACCTGGAATTATCCAGCCCTGTGGCATTCCCAGAGGGAAAAAGGGGAGGGAAAATAAACCCAACCCCAGCCCCACTTGTTTCACCACCAGCCTGAGCTCAGGAACAGCTGCAGATTCTGACTGGGAGCTTCCCCATTTGTTTGGGAGCTTTGGGAAAGGGCCAAAAAAAATTTAAAAAAAAAAAAAAATAAAAAGGGAACGGGGATTTGTAGGTGTGGTTGGAATAACTTTTGGGAAGTGGCACCTGGGAAGTTCTTGGCACTGCAGGGAGGTACCAGAGCCAGACTGGAATGTCCAGATTCCAAATTATAGGATTATGGAATGGTTTGGGTCAGAAAGGACCTTCAAGATCATGGAAGGTCCCACCACCTTCCACTATCCCATGTTGCTCCAAACCCCATCCAGCCTGGCCTTGGATACTTCCAGGGATGATGCAGCTTCTCTAGGAATTCCATCCCTGCCCCTCACCACTCTCCCAGGGAGAAATTCCTTTCCAATATCCCATCTAACCCTGCCCTCTGGCAGTGGGAAGCCATTCCCTGTTTCCTGGCACTGCTTTCAAGGTGAAGAAAGGCAAAAGGAGCTCTGGGATCAGACCCAATGGCAACACAACTTCCAGGGATTTTTCCCACCACCAGCTCTGCTTTTTGAGGGAGATATGTGGGAACCTGGAGAAATTGTGGAATCCCAATCCCTGGAATTTTCCAGACCAGGTTGGAAGGGGCTTGGAACAACCTGGGACAGTGGAATGTGTCCCTACCCATGGCAGGGGGTGGAACTGGATGAGCTTTAAGCTCCTTTCCAACCCAAATTATTCCAGGATTTTGGGAAGGTGACAGCCACCAAGCTGGACAGTGAGCAGGGATTTTATCCTGGGAAATGAAGGGAGCACAGCAACAACACCCATCCTCCATCACAGGGATTTTATCCTGGGAAAAGAAGGGAGCACAGCAACACCCATCCTCCATCACCTCCTCAGCCCTCATGGAATGACAGATGAGGGAAGAGGGATCAATCCACAAGGAATTAGATGAGCCAAGTGGCAAATCAACAACAGGGTCAGGATGAGATCATCTGCAAAAATTACCCCGGGAGGTGTCAGGAATCAAATCCCACATGATTCCCTGTTGGCCTCAAGAGCCCCCAATCTCCAGGCTCGGGGTGTTTTTTTAATTTATGGGAATCACATCTTGCCCAGAGCCTCCCATGACGAATTCCATCAATTCAATGCATCCAAACCAAATCTTAAAATGGGAAAGGCACCTGTGAGAGGAGCCCGGAGCTTCCCGAGCCGGGGCCGGCGTTCCCGGCGTGAGTCGCATTCCGGGGCGGATGTTTCCGTAGGGACTCGACAAATCCAAGAGTTATCCCAAGCCAAGGAGGGTAAAGATAGACCCAGCACACCAGGACAGACCTGGGCTTGGAGTTCCTCTTCTTTTCCCATTTTCCCCCTTTTTTTCCCCTTTTTTTTCCCCTTTTTTTCCCCTTTTTTTCCCCCTTTTTTCCCCTTTTTTTCCCCCTTTTTTTTTCCCTTTTTTTCCCCCTTTTTTTTTCTCGTTTTTTTTTTCTTGGTGTGTTGTCTCCCTGTCCTCCCCCCCCCTGCTTGGGAGTATTGGGAGGGAAGTTGGGAATGGGATAAGGTTACTCTGTCCCCAGGGAGGGAGAAGGGGTTTGCTCACAGCTGGCATTCCCTCGTTTTCTCACAGGCAGTTAATTGGGAATTTTCATCACTCCTGCTGTTCTATATGGACACAAGAGATGGAAAAGGGGAAGGGTGATGACTCTGAGCAGGTGTTTTTGTTAAGGATTTCCAGCAGGAATATTTCCAACTTCCAGGAGTCAAACCCCAAAAAGGAGCAGTTCAGGACATTCCCTGTTCCTTTTCCATGGGCTGATCCTGGAGCTGAGGGATGAGACAATCTCTGGAGATGTACAAATGTCACTTAAAGGAATAAGAATAACAAATGTCACCTCAAAAATCCCTGGGATGTTCTTGGAATGTTTTTTCTGTTTGTGGCTACAGAAGAATTCCAATTATTTTCCTCCACTGGAAAATAATAATATATGGACTGGCACAGGGGGGAATTAAGTCTTAATTAGCAGGATTCCAATTCCTCTAAGTAATCCTAGAGAAAAGAGGAAGATTTTCCCTCTCCTGCACCCTCCTGTACCTGCACTCTGGCACTTCACACCTGCAAATATTCCAGTTACATGGAAAAAATGGATGGAAAAATATCCTGGAGCATCATTCCAGACCTTCCTGGGCCCAAGGACCTGCCAGGACCTTGGGATGTGGGGTAACCTTGGTCCTAATTCCAGCTCCATCCCAATCTTGGGTGTCCTGGAGTGAATCCAGGGGAGGCCACAGAGTTGCTCCAAGGGATAGAACCAGGCTGGGAGAGTTGGGAATGTCCAGCCTGGAAAAGGGAAGGATCCAAGGAGACCTTGGAGCACTTAAAGGGGCTCCAGGAGAGCTGGAGAGGGACTTGGGACAAGGGATTGAGGGACAGGACACAGGGAATGGCTTCCCACTGCCAGAGGACAGGATTGGATTGGATTTTGAGAAGAAATTCTTCCCTGTGAGGGTGATGAGGGGCTGGAATGAAATTCCCAGAGAAGCTGTGGCTGCCCCTGGATCCCTGGAAGTGTCCAAGGCCAGGTTGGGTGGGGCTTGGAGCAACCTGGGATAGTGGAAGATGTCCCTGCCCATGGCAGGGGTTGGAAGTGGATGACCAAAATTCCCAAACCTTTCTCTGGATGAGGAAGGGTTTTATTTTCCTGGACTGCCAAACTTGGAAATAAATCCTAAATTTTACTAATTCAGGAGAATTATTCACAGGAGGTTTGTTTACAGGACCAAATCCAGACACAAATATTCCCACAAATATTCCCAATGTCAAAGCTTGGCTGCAACACAATCAGCACCATTCCAAGGAATCACAGGAATCATTTCTTCAACCTCTGCTCCTCCACTGCACAAAAATTCCCTGAAATCCCACAAAAAACCAGGAAAGCAGCACTTATTATTTCCCATTATAGGTGTAAAATACTTGGAGCATTCCCAACAATTCCCAAGAGCTGATGAACAACACAAGGATTCATTTATCCCTGGGAAAGTGTCAGGGAGAGAAGGAAGCAGTGACCCAGAATCTGAGAGCAAATAAAGATAATAAAGTGCATTTTAGAGGGGAGAAATTTCCTTTTCTTGCACTGAAATCCAGCAGGGAATGCTGCAAGGCAGAGCAGAGGGAGAAGCAGATTTACAGGAGGGAAAATCAGGAAGAGTTACAGGATTAAAAGGAAATGGTCCATTAATATTTCTCCTTAAATAACAACAGCCATAACTCAGCCTATTCCAAGGGGTGACACTGGAGCTGGAAATGCTCTTGGGAGCAACAAAATCATTTCCTGGGATAATCTTTGGAGCTGCAATTGGATCAGAGATCAGATCTCCAGATTTTAATGCGATCACTCCACTCAGCATCCCTCAGTCATTGTCCAGGATCCCATCCCAGGAGGTGCCAAACAAATCCAAAAGAAAAGAGCTGGAATGAGTTGATTTTTCCTAACAATGCCATAATTGTTGGGATAACTAATTAATGCTGTCTGCAGCCTGGAGCAGAGCCCTGGCTGTGCTAATTATGGAATTTTTAATCCATTCCCTCTTCTTTCACCCATGGAAGGAGCTCCTGGAGGTAGCAAGGAGGGAGAATTTTGGAGATGCTGCTGATTCCCAAATCCTGTTTTCCATGCTGGCTCCAGGTGATGCTCCATGATCAGGATTCCAGGAACATCCCACATATGAATATCCCATTTTTCTCTCTTCCCTCACTTTCACCTTATGCTTTTTACTTCCCACATGCAATTCCCATTCTCTCAGAACTCAACATCCAAGAATTTTAGGGATAAACTTCCAAACCAACACTTCATCTTGTCCCTTTCTCCAGAGGTGTGGAAGAAGCAGCCAAAAATCCCCCAGGAATGGGATGATGAAGGACTGAGCACAGATTCTCATGGAATTCAAACATATTTTTGCTTCTAAGAAATGGAAATTCTGAGAAAATCCCAGGAAAGAGCCTGGCTGGCAGCAGGGACAGATGGAATAAGCAGCATTTTGGCCACATCAATCCAAGAGTTCCCTAATTCCCAGTTAAAAAGGGAAATGCCAGCGTTGCTCCTTCCAGTCCTTTATTCTCACTCCCACACCAGCAGCTTTTCACATGAAGTGCTCCAAAATCCCTCACTAACATCCCAAATTATTTCATTTTTACCTCAAATTTTCAAAGGGAAAGCTGGGCAGAGAGAGGAGATGCTCATCCATGGATCACATCCACATCCCAACAAGTTTGAAGGATTGCAGGATGTGTCAGTTTGGGAGACAAACCCTGGAATGCTCTGAATCCATGGAGCACATCCAAAAGGTCCCAAATCTCCTCCATAAGTATTTTCCCAGCTGTAATCCAAGCTGGGACCACCTCAAGATCCTTCTTGTCATTTATCCCAATTTTCCCTTTTTTTTTTTTTTTTGGATAGCAGATGGGATACAGATAATGCCCCGCTCCGGGATGGGATTTCCCCATTGCACGGAGCCAATTAAAGGCAAATCCCTAAGGAATTCCGGAGGTCAACACTACAATTCAGACAAACAGGCGAAGCCATTCTGAGGTGCTGAATGATTTAAACCAGAATTCCCTGCCCAGTCATTCCAGCATCTCCATGAGGAGATGCTCATCTCATCCATGGATCCACATCCCAACCAGTTTGAAGGTTGCAGGATGTGTCAGTTTGGGAGACAAACCCTGGAATGCTCTGAATCCATGGAGCACATCCAAAAGGTCCCAAATCTCCTCCATAAGTATTTTCCCAGCTGTAATCCAAGCTGGGACCACCTCAAGCTCCTTCTCCTTCTCATTTATCCAAATTTTCCCTTTTTTTTTTGTATAGCACATGGGATACGGGTAACGCCCCGCTCCGGGATGGGATTCCCCCATTGCACGGAGCCAATTAAGGGCAAATCCCTAAGGAATTCTGGAGGTCAACACTACAATTCAGACAAACAGGGGAAGCCATTCTGAGGTGCTGAATGATTTAAACCAGAATTCCCTGCCCAGTCATTCCAGGGTGCCACCTGTTGGAGTTTGGAGCCTGAGAAAATACCCAGGAATGAGCAGAATCCCAAGGCACAGCTCGGCTCCACCAACTGCAGTAAGGAAGAAGCTGCTAATGGCTCCTCACTTGCTCCAGGGATTATGTCATAGCTCAAATTGTATTCCCAAGGAATGGGGTTACCACATTCCAGAGGAACGTGCTGGATACACAGAGCAGCTTCCCAGGGCTGGAAACAACACTGGTGGCACAAGGGAAAGAAAAATCCCAGTGGAAGTTTGCTCCAAGTATCCCTCTGGCCAAGCCCCTCAATTTTCAGATTTCTGGGATAAAGGACACACTTCCTTTGCAGGAGGGACACACTTTCTTTGGAGACTCCAGGATAAAAATATTCCAGAAGAAAAAAAAAATTCACAGAATCGTGGAATGGTTTGGGGTTGGAAGGCAGCCCCAGGATATTCCAACTCCTGTGCCATGGGCAGGGACACCTCCCACTATCCCAG
Source organism: Cisticola juncidis (assembly GCA_013400215.1). Taxonomy (NCBI): domain Eukaryota; kingdom Metazoa; phylum Chordata; class Aves; order Passeriformes; family Cisticolidae; genus Cisticola; species Cisticola juncidis. Next base: position 51,143 of record VXBR01012356.1, read on the forward strand.
GTTGTTCCATGTCCTGTCCAACCTGGCCTGGAAAAGGCCAAAATGATAAAATGAGAGAGCACAGATTCCTTTAAAACTCTTTTTCCAAGAGATTCCCACATTTCCAGGTGCAGATTTGCTGTCACAGGCTCTGGCTCAGTGTGGTCCTCTGTTACTTCCCAGCTGTTTCCAGGGCCACCCCCACATTCCAAACACATTCCAGTCCCTAAAACCAGACCTTCTCCTCATACTGGGCCAGTGAGATCCCACCAATCCTCACATCCAACTTCTCAGATTAAAACCTTTCCCTAAATTCTATTTTAGCACCGTATTTTAGACAAATCAACCGAAAAACTTCCAAAGATCCCAAACCATGAGCACTCCACAGGGAACATTCCCATGAAATCCAGAAGAAAACAGGATTTAGGACAAGACTGAGGCCAATCCATAAACTCAGTTTATTTGGAGAATCAGCAGTTTTCAAATCCACCCAATTGGAGCTGCCAGGGAATGTCACCTGTCAAGGCCACTTAGAGGGAGAGCTCCTCATCCCTGATGTTCCCATCCCGTAAATATTTCAAACAAAAACCAATTAACACCACTCCAGGCTGGAAAAAAGCTGCTCTGCTCTTCTCCCTCAGAAATAAACTTTCCAAACTTGGGAGAAAACTGGAGGGGAGGAAAAACAAGCCAGGCTTTGATGCTTTTTCTTTCTGCCTGGGAGAAGGGTGGAAATTCCAGGTTTCCTCTCATTCCTTAAAATTCTGCTCACAAAATATCCTCAGCATCTTTCTCACTGATCCAGCTCTTCCCAGATCCTGAGTCCCTCCTTTCCATGGAATTGATAAAGTTGGAAAAGCCCTGTAAGGTTGGGGAGTCCAAAAGAAGGGAATGGAGCTGGGAAGGGTCTGGAGCACCAGGAGCAGCTGAGGGAGTTGGGAAAGAGGCTCAGCCTGGAAAAAAGGAGGCTCAGGAAGGATTTTTCACTCTGCAATTCCCTGGAGTCAGGATCTGCTCCCAGGAAATCAGGATGAGAGGGAACAGCCTCAAGTTGCACATGGGGAGGTCCAGCTTGGATATCAGGGGAAAATTTCTCCATGGGAAGAACTGACAAGCCCTGGCTTGGCATTCCCAATCCTTGGAATCACAATCCCTGGAATTTTGAACCCTGGAAGGTTTCAAAAAATTGTGTGGATGTGAAACTTGGGAACATGGTTGGTCTCAATCTTAGAGGTCTTTTCCAACTTCAGTGATTCCATGATTTCTTTGGTCATCTCCAAACCTTTTTGATTTTCTCCCCATTTTTTTTTGCTGGATCTCCCCAAGATCTCTCTGATCCTACAGGAATGGGAACCTATAGGATCATCAGGAAGGAGTGAAGAGCACAGGGAAAAAAATATCCAAATTCCAAAATCTTGGAATGCTTTGGAAGGGACCTTAAAGCTCATCCCACCCCACCCTGACATGGTCAGGGACAGTTCCACTATCCCAGATTTCTACAAGATCCATCCAACCTGTCCTGGAACACTTCCAAAAATGGGACAAGCACAGCTTCTCTGAGAAATCCGAGCCAGGGCTCCCCACCCACACAGGGAAGAATTCCTGCCCAATAAATGAGATTTTTGCCCAGATCCCACAGCACTGGGATCTGCCTGAGGTTTTTTTTCACAGATCCCTTTTTCCCAGATCTGCTCCCATCTTCCAGGCAGGAAAATCCAGGAACAGCAGTAAAATCATTTATCCCAAAGTTACAGAGGTCCAGCAACAATGAAGATTCTTTGGTTTTAATCAACTCCAAATGGATTTGTAGGGCATTCCCCAAGTATTCCAGGGATTGCTGGTATTCCAATTTAAGAGTATTTCCAAATGGTAAATCCTTTTTTAGGCCACCAAAAATTCCAGAACTGGGAAAAGAAATCCCTCCTGTCTCCCACTGAATCCCCATTTGATCCCAGCTGATTTGAACATAAAAGGTTTATTGGTGGTTTTGTGGGAATCTTTGTTTCCCTCTTTTTCACCCATAAATAAAAATAAATCATCCTGAACTTCACCTATCCACAAGCACTGGAAGGAAAAATCCCACCCAGCCTTTTTCACTCAGAGCTGCCACTTCCAATTATTCTCTCTGGGCCATGTGTCAGGAACCATCTCCTAAATATATGGAATTTTGAAATAGCAGGAGAGTCAGACTTCCAGCTCTCATCCCATCAATGACCTGGATGAACTGGGAGCTCACTGGTTGGCAGAGCTGGAAGGAAAAAAAATATTCCCTGAAAAATTTCTGACATTCCTTTATTTTATTCTTTAGTAATCCACAGGATATCCAAGAGCATCTGGAGCTGCAAATTCTGAATTGAGCATAAATTCCAAGCTGGATGAAGCTTGGATTAACTTGGGAAAATCCCTGCCCAAGCAGGGGTTGGAATTCCATGATTTTTAAGGTTCCTTCCAATCCAAACTCTTCCTTCTGAGTATTTCTTTTCCAATCCAAACTCTTCCTTCTGAGTATTTCTTATCCAGGTTTTACAGGAAAAGCCACCCACTAAAAATCCTTTAGGAATGTCAGCGATCCTTTTCATACGATAAAATACATTTATCTAGTGAAAAACTGGAAGTTTATGGAATTTTATCCCTCTCCCAACACAGCACATTTGCAACCAGCAACTCCAGAATTTATTTAAACTTAAAAATTGGGAAAATACCTCAATCCTACAAGCTTCAAAATTTGGGAAAAGCTTTTTTAAACATATTGACAACAAGCACATTCCAACTTTAAATTCCAAGGATAATGCTGGGCCATTAAGTAACCCCGGGCCACTCTGCTGCCATGAATATTTAAAGGAGAAAAAGCAAAGCATTAGGGAATGAGGCAGCCCGGAATGTGCACTGAGATCCCTGGGAAGAGAGGACAGGACAAAGGAAGTGTCAGCACGGCCAAAGTGGCCACTGTGATGTCCAGGATTGGGTTTTAAGAGGATGGGATGGGAAGGGAAAAGTCTTCCCGACACCACTTAGTGTGGAATGAGCCCTTGGGAAAAGGCAGTGACTGACATGGATGGGAAGTGAAGCCAAGGTGAGAATCCATTAATGGAAATGCAAGAGGAAAAATTTCCTTTCAGTTGAAAGAGAAAAAACTGGCTGGGAATTGTGGGGATGGAATAAAAAAAAAAAAATGGGATTGAGGGTTCCTACATGTCACCAGAAATCCAGAAAAATCTGGGAATGTGTTAGGGAATGAAATAAAAAAATAACAGGAATAAATCTGAATTATTCCTTCCAGTGCCTAAAGGGGCTCCAAGAAAGCTGGAGAGGGACTTTGGATAAGGATACAGGGACAGGACACAGGGAATGGTTTCTCACTGCCAGAGGGGTGGGATAGATGGGATTCAGGAAGGAATTATTCCCTGGGGGGTGGTGAGGGGCTGGGATGGAATTCCCAGAGAAGTTTTGGCTGCCTCATCCCTGGAAGTGCCCAAAGCCAGCTTGGACAGGGCTTGGAGCAACCTGGGATGGGGAAAAGTGTCCCTGACCATGGAAGGGGTGGGATTGGATGCTCCCTCCTAATTCCCACCATTCCGTGATTCTGGGATACTCCAAAAAAAGAACTCAAATTCCATGTCCAAATTCCCAAGCATTGGTGTCAGGCACAGGGTGGAGGCAGAGAGTGAGAGAAAGAGGAAAAAAGAAAAGTTTTCAGTTTTCGAAGTTTTTTTTCATGGAACTGAAAGCTGGAAAAAGCTCCAGGATCTGAGTCCAAACCTCAGCCCAGCACCATCACCACGTCCATCACTAATCCCTGTCCCCAAATCCACATATCCACACATTTTTTTGACACTTCCAGGGATTCTGACTCCCCCACATCCTTAAACAGCTCATTCCAGTGCTTTACAACCCTTCCCATGAAAAACATTTTCATGGATTTTTCCAATATCCAAACTAAAGCTCCCCTGGCACAATTTGAGGTGATTCCTTCTGGTCCTGTCCCTTTTTCCCTGGAAGCAGAACCCAATCCCCACCTAATTCCACCTTCAGGGAGTTGTGGAGAGTGAACAGGTCCCCCCTGAGCCTCCTTTTTTCCAGGCTGAGCCCCCTCAGTTGTTCCAGATCCTTCCCCAGCTCCTTTCCCTTCCCTGGATATGCCCCAAACCTTCAATGTCTCTCTTGTTACAAGTGGCCAGAAGATCCCAAAATTCCAGAAGTGATTCCAGCTTCACTTCACAGCCCATGATGAAACAATATAAAACAATCTCCTGCTTGTTTTACATCCAGGGGAACTCCAGGCTGGAGATTTCCAGCCTGGCAGCAGCAGCAGAGGTTTCCCCATCTCGATTTCACTCTGGAATTTTTCACTGCATTTCATGGCTGGGCTCGATGCTGCTCCCACAGCATCCGTGTGGGAATTAAGGAGGTTCCATTCAGGAATGTCTCTAAGTCCAGGCACTAAACAGCCCTGGAGAGGAGCAGAGTGTTCCTTCCCTTAGGGAATGACAGCAATGCTGGGAGCACCCTGGAGAGGAACTGGGGATTCCCTGTGCTAAGCCAAGGCATGTGAGAGCTGGGAAGGAGCAGGGATTCCTCTAGGCAGGGAGAGAGGGGGGAAAAAGGGAAATAAAGGAAAAAAATCCAGGAATGGCATCCTGGGTTTAAGTTACTGATGAGTCCAAGGGGCTGGAATGTCTTGGATTTGTCCAGAAAGTGAAGGCAGCAAACAAAGCCAAGGAGTTGTTCCAGGGGATGGAGACAGGCTGGGAAAAATGGGAATATTCTGGGGAGACCTTGGAGCCTTTTCCAGTGTCTAAAGGGGCTCCAGGAGAGCTGGAGAGGGATTTTGGATAAAGGACAGAATGCCAAGACACAGGGAATGGCTTCCCACTGTCAAAGGACAGGGTTAGATGGAATATTGGGAAAAAATCCCTCCCTAGGAGCGTGGTGAGTCCCAGGCACAGCATTCCCAGAAAAGTTGAGGCTGCCCCATCTCTGGAATTATCCAAGGCCAGGCTGGAGCAACTCCAGCTCCTGGGGGCTGTGTCCACTCTCAAATTTGCCACAGGGATGCTCCAAGCCCTGAAGGGAGGCAGGAATAACTCCCCAAATAAACACAAACTCCCTCTGGAATTAACTCCGACTGTTGGGAATCTCAAGAGCCCTGGCACCTGTTGATCTGCAGGGGCCAGGAAGAGATAAACAGGGATATCAAATTTAGGAACACTTTTCCACAAAGCTGCTTTCCCCCATGTCATGTCCAGGCTGTGGAATTTCTGTCATCAGGAGAGTGGTGACAGTGGGAGAGTCACCAGGGCTGGGCATCCCCCTGCCCCGGGGGCTGGAATTGTTCAGGAGCAATTTTAGGGATCATTTTACCAGCATGGGACATCCTGGGTTTCCTAAACTCCCTCCACAAGTGTTTGCTCACTTTGTGCCCTGTCCTTTGTTGGCCCCCTCCTTCCTGATCCCAAAAAATTGGGGAGGGGGTGGATGTGCCTCAAAATCCAATCAAGCAGATGTTCCCAAGCTCTGGAATGGAATTGCAAAATCAAATTTATCTGGGTGGATTTTATTGCTGATTCCTCCATGTCCAGAGGCAGCAGGAAGGGGCAGGATCCCTGGAAATCATGGAATGGTTTGGGTTGGAAAGGATCTTAAAGATCATCACATTCCAACACCTTCCACTATCCCAGGTTGCTCAAATTCCCATCCAACTTGGCCTTGGACACTTCCAGGGATGAGGCAGCCTCAGCCTCTCTGGGAATTTCATCCCAGCCCCTCACCACCCTCACAGGGAAGAATTTCTTCCCAATATCCCATCTAACCCCACCCTCTGGCAGTGGGAAGCCATTCCTTGTGTCCTGTCCCTCCACCCCTTGTCACATTCCCAAAGTAATCCCAAAATCCACTGGAATTATTTCTTTGTATCCTTCTTGAACTGGGATGGCCCAAAGCAGCCACTGGTTACCAGCAGGGCCCCACCAGTGCCACAATTCCAGCTGGAATTCTCTGATTCCTAAACCACATTTCAGGGCTCTGGATTTACTGGGATCTGAAATCCTTTGGAAATAATGAATCCAAACTCTCCAGAAAGAGATGAAAAAAATTGATGAGAAGGTTTGTCCAATTCCAGCAATCCAAGGAAGGAAATATTTTCCTTTTAAAGGGAATCATGGAATGGTTTGGGCTGGAAGGGACCTTAAAATCCACCCAATTCCATCCTGAGCCATGGGCAGGGGCATCTTCCACTATCCCACTAATCCAGCCTGGCCTTGGACAATTCCAGAGATCCAGGGGCAGCCACAGCTTCTCTGGGAATTCCATTCCAGTTCCTCACCACCCTCCCAGGGAAGAATTTCTTCCCAATATCCCATCTAATCCTGCCCTCCTTCAGCTTATCTACATTTATCCATTTCTTTAGGGCATTTCATCCTTCAAATATTCCCACTGTGGACTCAACTTCCCCAGGATTCCAGGTGAAAACCACCACTGAGTTGGACCCACAATTTGTGGAGTGATATTTCCCTGATAAATTTTTATTTAGACTCCTCATATTTAGGAAAGAGACTTCATTAACCCCACGGAAGGGAGGGTTAAAATTAAGAAAGAAATAAAAAAATCCAGCTGCCATATTGAAAGTCCATTAAGCCAGGAAAGGACCCAACTTTGGTGCTTCTAAACATCAATTATTCCGGAATAATTAATTAGCAGAGCTCTAACAATACATAAAATCACTCGCCTCTGACTCTTCTGATAATTTATGCAAGATTAAAGTATCGCTGTGGTTGCCTTTTCTGGTGCCTAATTCAGCATTTTCTTTTTTCCTTATGGAAGCAAGACTCCAGATTTAACTGCTCTAATGCCCTTTTACAGTGTTTGCTGTAGTAAAATCAAACAGCCACTCCAGCAGGAGAGCTGGAAAATGATGGATCACGGAAGCTCCAGGAAAAGGGAGCACCGTAAAATGCCCCAGTTAATGTGGAGAGAGCAGAGTAAATCTTGTTTTAAAAACAGACAGGGATCTCTGATGGACTCGTTTCACCCCCATCAAATTCCCTTTTGATTTGCTTTGCTGATAAGGGAGGGCTCCACTCCTGGATTCCTGATAAGGGGAAAAGTGTTTGGAAGTTATCCCTGCTAAATTAAGGTCACTTAATTTAATCACTTAATTTTTTATTTTTTTATTTTTATTTTTACTTAATTTAAAATTTTAATTTAAATTTTATTTTTATTTTTACTTAATTTTAAAACTTATTTAATCACTGCAAACACCTCGACCCAGCCAGGAGTGAACACGATTTGGGTGGCAGGTTGGGCTTTTCTTTGAAAGGAAAGAATTCCCTGATTTTTTTAATCCCAAAAAGAGCTTTTGACTCTGATCCAGCTGAGCCCTGGGATTTGAGCATCTTTTCCATCCCAGAGCTGGATAAAGAATGGATTGGGAGCAGGAGAAGCAGGAGAAGGACTTGGGATTGTTGGTGGATGAAAAACTGGATGTGCCTCACCCATGTGGGTTCAAATCCCAAAAATCCTCCAGATCCTGGGCTCAGCCCACATTGTGGGCAGCAGGAAAATGGGAATTCTGCCCTTCTGCCCCCTTCAGGTGAGGTCCCACCTGGAATTCTGCATCCAGCTCTGGGATCCAACAGCAGAGGATGTGGAGATGCTGGAGCAAATCCAGAGGAGGCCAAAAAGATGCTCCCAGGGATGGAACCAGGCTGGGAGAGCTGGGAATGTCCAGCCTGGAAAAGGGAAGGATCCAGGGAGATCTCAGAGCCCCTTCCAGTTCCTAAAGGGGCTCCAGGAGAGCTGGAGAGGGACTTGGGACAAGGGATGGAGGGACAGGACACAGGGAATGGATTCCCACTGCCAGAGGGCAGGGTTGGATTGGATTTTGGGAAGGAATTCTTCCCTGTGAGGGTGATGAGGGGCTGGGATGGAATTCCCAAAGGAGCTGTGGCTGCCCCTGAATTCCTGGAAATGTCCAAGGCCAGGTTGGACAGGGCTTGGAGCAACCTGGGATAGACAAAGATGCCCCTGCCCATGACAGGGGATTGGAACTGGGTGATTTTTAAGATCCTTCCCAAACCATCCTGTGATTCCATGCAAAAAAAAAACCCAAATTTTTTTTGGCACATCCCAACCAGCTCTTCCCTGGGCTCTCTCTGCCCTATCCAAGACATCCCAGGATATTTGCCATGAGGAACAACAAGGAGTTTCCCATCACAACCAAGGCTGGAGTTTACAGCCCCCACTAAACCTCCAAGAATTCCCGTGCCCTTTTCCAGGGGAGAGCCCCTGAGGGCAGCTTAAGGGCTGGGATCAAGCTTGGGAACCCATCCCATCCACACATCCACACAAAATCCCCACTTGACACCGCTCCAAACAATCCAAAATAGAAGCAGCCCCCTGAAAATTGAATTATCCAGAGGCACAGGGGAGGAGGAAACGTTCCCTGAACTCAAATTTCCTGTGGGATGCCAGCGAAATTCCCATTTCCCCATCCCTGAAGCAGAAACTCCGGCAAAGCTGCTGGAACAGCAGAGTTTTGTACAAAATCCCTTATTCCAGGTGCACTCTGGCATCTGTTCCCTATTCCAAAGGGTTTTTTATTAATTTCCAGAGCTTTGTGGAGCACAGGGAAGGATCCAGCAAATCCTGGAATGAAGGGATTAACTCAGCTCAGCAGCCAGGGAGAGGAATTTCCCTCCGACCCTTCGGAGTCATTACTGGGAAAATCAAATGGGAAGATTTCCATGAGAAAAAATTTAAAAATAAGGGTGTAAACTGGGATTTGGGAAAGAACTGGAAGCAGAAAGCAGAACAGAGAAACCTACACAGGTTTTATGGGGAATTGAGCATCTGCCAGGGCGGGATTTTGGGAATCCTGACAGAGCAGTGGAGGATCATCCACGCTGGCATCAATAATTCCAACTGTGACCGTGCTGGGAATAACATCAGACAGTTTATTAAGTGGGAGAAAATAGCAAAAGGAAGAGGAAAAAAAAACAGGGAAAAGGGACTCTTTGTCACTTTTCAGGTTATGTTTTTTTTTAAGTGCCTTAAATATCCACTTTTATTTTCCTTATTTTTATTTAGGAGCCCAAGGAAAGACAAGCAGAGGGATCAGCACTGAAATTCTGCCCAGTTCCAAACAGCAGGTCCAAAACTGTTTTAAAAGCTTCATTTTTGGTTGGATTAGGAGACTCTGAATGGCTCCTTCCAAGCCAAAGCATTCCATGGACAAATAAATATCCATTTCCAAGATAAAGATCTGTTTCCAAGAGCATCAGGATAAAGGGGATTTGCTTTAAACTGGGAGCAGGTTCAGATGGGATATTGGGTAAAAATTCTTCCCAGTGAGGGTGGTGAGGCCCTGGCTGCCCAGAGAATTTGTGGATGCTCCATCCCTGGAAATATTTAAGGCCAGGCAAACCCCAGGAGGCCAAATGAGGAGTTCAGGACCTACTGCTCCATTTCTCTTTTTTTTTTTTCCCTCTGTATTTTTTTTCCTGTCTATTTTAGCTCTGCTCCATGCCATCCCTGAAAGGTTTGGAGTCTTCCACAAAGCCCCCCACAGACCTGGAAATATCAAGGGTCAGAGCCAATGGAAGGATCTCATCCATGCACAAAGCCAAGTATTTTTTTTTTCTATTAGTGTATAAATAGACTATTCCCCAAAGAGCTGCTGGCTACCAATGGAATTTCCCAATCCAACAGAGCTGGAGCTGCACAGGAGAGGCTCGAAAATAGGGACTGAGGCAAAAATATTGAGGTAAAATTACCTAAAAAAGGGATTGGGAGGTGACTTTCACTAAAACATGGAATGGTTTGGGTGGGAAGGGACCTTCAAGGTCACCTCCTTGCCATGAGACACATTCCCCTGGACCAGGCTGCTCCAACCTGGCCTGGAATTCCCTGAACTTCCAGGGATGTGGCTTCCACAAGAAATTGAGTGTGAAGGTCAAATTCCACAGGGAAAGAGAGACACACAGGAATTGTCACCTTCAGGATCCCCATTTCCCTCTGGATGTTCCCTCTGTCGCAGCCGCCGAGTTCCCAAAATCCAAACTCTACACGGGGACACTTCCTTGAGCAAAGCCCATCCCCTCACTCCCATCAGGCTGTTTTATTTTTAAAAGAAGGCTCTGCAAAGAGAATTCCCAATCCTGGCTCCAAGCCCTGCAGCTCCTCTGGCAGAGCTCTGGACGGGTCACCTGGAAATGCCAAGTCAAGGCGGAAACCCAAAACCGCGACTTGCGACCGCTGACGTAACCGGGGCCGGCAAAGAGCCAAGAATTTGAACTTTTCCCAATTCCTGAAGGAGTGAGGAGCCACCTCCCCAGCCATGCTCCACCCCTGGCTCCCAAGGACGAGCCAGAGGGAAAAGAGGGCTGGAAATGGAATCATCTCCAGGCAAGGTCAAAGCCAGGTGGGACAGAGGAAGGACGGAGAGCGGCGAACTTGGAAGAAGGGTTTGGATCAGCTGGAAGGAACTCGGGAAAATGATGGAAAATGAAAAAATGACTCCCAAAAACTCAGGAATAATGATGGAGCAAAGAAAAAGAAGTGATGAACTCTCTGAGGAGTTCTGTGAGTGATCCAAGGGCTTCCCTGAGGGAAGGGATCAAGAGCTTAACTCGGCCGTAACACGATCGGAGGCGTCACCTCGAAGAGCGGCAAAACCTCGCGCAGCTCAGAAGAAAAACAAAACAAATCCAAAATAAAATGCAAAACAAAGAAGAAAAACTTCCAAAATTCCCTCAATTGCTCTCCTGCTAGCAATCAACCTGCTGGAAAGATCAAGAAAAAAAAATTCCCTGAGGGAAGGGATCAAGAGCTTAACTCAGCCGTAACACGATCGGAGGCGTCACCTCGAAGAGCGGCAAAACCTCAGGCAGATCAGAAGAAAAACAAAACAAATCCAAAACAAAGAAAAAAAACTTCCAGAATTCCCTCGATTGCTCTCCTGCTAGCAATCAACCTGCTGGAAAGATCAAGAAAAAAAAATTGGAGAGGGTGTAAAATCCAGGGCTGAGATTTTCAGGGCTGCCAGAGGGATCCAAACACCCGGTGTCAATAAAATTATCAGCAGCTGAGCATTTGGATGCCACTCATAACTTGCTGTTCACCATTTACACCCCCTTTACTCGTCTGAGTAATCCAAAGCAGCTCCTGCCACTTCTGCCTCCAGCGTTTTTCCAAGCAAACTCTCCTTACCCATCCCAACCCCCTCACGTCACCTCCTCTGGAGAGAGGAGGAGAAAAATGAGGGTTTAGGGAATTTTTTTGGAGGGTGATTCTGGCAGAAAGAGTTGGAGAAGCTTCTGAAAATGCAGAGTGAAGTGGGTTTTCTGAATCCTATGGGATTTCTCTTTAGGAAAATGGGAAGAACAGGAATCTTTCTGCTTGGCAGTTTCGACACAGGAAAAGCAAGAAGCTGATAACACAAACCCCTGGATTATCTCAGTTTGGAGCAGGAGAAAGGGGAAGAGAAGCAGGGAAGGGATATTTTCAAGGGAAGCAACACAAAACCAGGTTGGATACAGTGGATCCAACAAGGATTTGCTCCAAAATTATTTCTCCTCTGGCCCTAGAGTCGCACAGCCACAGAATTGCAACAATTCCTCATCTACTTCAGCTGAAGGAGGGAAGGTTTTGTGGGATATTGGGAAGAAATTCTTCCCTGGGAGGGTGGTAAGGAATTGGAATGGAATTCCCAGAGGAGCTGTGGCTGCCCCTGGATCCCTGGAAGTGTCCAAGGCCAGGTTGGACAGGACTTGGAGCAACCTGGGATAGTGCAAAGTGTCCCTACCAATGGCACAGGGGTGGAATTTGATGATTTTCAAGGTCCCTTCCAACCCCAACCATTCTGGGATCCAAATTCCAGGATGAACCACCCAAACCATTCTGGGATCTAAATTCTAGGATGAACCATCCAAACCATTCTGGGATCTAAAATTCAGGATCAACCACCCAAACCATTCTGGGATCTAAATTCTAAAGTGAACCACCCAAACCATTCTGGAATCTAAATTCCAGGATGAACCACCCAAACCATTCTGGGATCCAAATTCCAGGATGAACCACCCAAATCATTCTGGGATCCAAATTCCAGGATGAACCACCCAAATCATTCTGGGATCCAAATTCCAGCATGAACCACCCAAACCATTCTGGGATCCAAATTCCAGGATGAACCACCCAAACCATTCTGGGATCCAAATTCCAAGATGAACCACCCAAATCATTCTGGGATCCAAATTCCAGGATGAACCACCCAAACCATTCTGGGATCCAAATTCCAAGATGAACCACCCAAACCATTCTGGGATCCAAATTCCAGGATGAACCACCCAAACCATTCTGGGATCTAAATTCTAGGATGAACCATCCAAACCATTCTGGGATCTAAAATTCAGGATCAACCACCCAAACCATTCTGGGATCTAAATTCTAAAGTGAACCACCCAAACCATTCTGGAATCTAAATTCCAGGATGAACCACCCAA
>VXBR01012358.1:45876-63426 GCA_013400215.1 Cisticola juncidis
AACTAAATCCTGCTTATTTTGAATTCTCTCAGCTTGTGATTCTTCATACACTGTGGGCATTCACTGCCATGGCAGGGATCAGAGGCAGTGTCCTCCTGGGCTCTGTGTGAGGCTCTGACCCCTCTGTACAGATCCCAGAGCCCCTGTCCTGTCCCCAAACCCTCCAGGGTGGCCACAGGGATGTCCTGGACTCTGACACTTGAGAAATGCCCAGGCAGGACATGGGAGCAGAGCAGGTTGCACAGATTCTCCAGCAGCAGCAGTCAGTGCCTGTTTTGCCCCGTGATTTTTTGATGGCACAAAGTAGAGAAGGATTTCAGCCTTGCTTTGTGTAACTCTTGCAAGGGGTACTTTGTGAAAAACCAGCTTGTGGAATTCCTGGTGCTGAGGGAATTCCCTGTCTGGCCCTGGAGAACAGGGAAGGGATCAGAGCTGCTCTTCCAAGTTGTTTGAACGTCTGGAGTTTCAGTGCAGCTCAGCTGTGTGGGTTTTCCTTTCTGTGTGGGTTTGACTACCAGTCTTGTGTGGGTTTAACTAAAGTCTCTGCATGTTTTGGTTCTGTTCTGGAGCTAAAACAACTGCAGGCTTTCTTTCCCACTGGGATTGTGACTGTTCTCTGTAACCTGGAGGAGAAACACTCGTTTGTGTCTTGCATTTCCAAAATCTGGCTTGATGCTCCTGGAGAGATGCCTGCTTGCTTGAGAGCTGATGGGTATGGAATTTCTCCAGTGATACCCATACCTGTACAGCTTTTTCCTTCTGGAAAAGATGCTTCTCAAACTGGTGTGCTTTCATTTTTGGATCCACTGGAGCTGTTGTTGGACTGGGAGGAGTGCTGGAAATGGTCTCTTCCCAAAACCATGGCTCTGGTGTGGCTGTGTGTGCTGGGAGTTCCTTGGCTGCTGGAGGGGCTGGGGTCAGCTTGGGGAGGCTGTCCTGGCCTGAGATCTGAGCTTCACAACCCTTAAAAGTTGTGGGTGGTGCTGTGGTAAGTTCAGGTGTCACCTCAGTGTGTTCAGGTGTTGGCTGTCTCAGAGTAAATCCAACTTTCCATAAATCCACCCACTGGATTTTTGAAAAGTTCAGGCAAGCTGGGCTTTGTCATGGCTCAGTTGCACCTTAAAAGAGTAAACTCTTGTCTTTGTTTCCTTACAACAGGTTGTACCTGGTCCCAAATAAGTTATTCTGCCCCTGGGATGGTTTTGTCTTAAGCGGGTCTCACCAGCATTGTATTCTTTTACATTAAATGTGATTTTACATTTCCCTTCAGGTGCTCAGTTACTGACTTTGGGCACCTGGACATAGGAACTCCCCTGTTGGTGTCTGAGGTATTTCTGTGCCAGGTGTCACCTCTGCCCTTCTAACCATGGCCATGGTTCCTGTTCTTCCTCACCACCAGATCCCCTGGCAGATTCCCTGAGGGCACCACTTCCACTGCACTTTAATCACTGTAAATCTGTAATAAATGGCTGACCTTGGGTCACTGGAATGCATTGGTTGCAGGTAGCAGCACTGATTTCACACCTTCCAAGGCTTGCTGCAGGCTGTGTCTCATCCATGCCCTCCTCTTCCTTCTCCAGTGGGATTTTTTGGCAGAACTGAGCTTTTTAGGAGCTGAGCTGTCACCCCCTCTCTGTGCACGTGGAACTAGGAACTCCCCTGTTGGTGTCTGAGGTATTTCTGTGCCAGGTGTCACCTCTGCCCTTCTAACCATGGCCATGGTTCCTGTTCTTCCTCACCACCAGATCCCCTGGCAGATTCCCTGAGGGCACCACTTCCACTGCACTTTGATCACTGTAAATCTGTAATAAATGGCTGACCTTGGGTCACTGGAATGCATTGGTTGCAGGTAGCAGCACTGATTTCACACCTTCCAAGGCTTGCTGCAGGCTGTGTCTCATCCATGCCCTCCTCTTCCTTCTCCAGTGGGATTTTTTGGCAGAACTGAGCTTTTTAGGAGCTGAGTTGTCACCCCCTCTCTGTGCACGTGGAACTAGGAACTCACCTGTTGGTGCCTATTTATGTGCCACGTGTCACCTCCTGCCCTTCTAACCATGGTCAAGGTGCCTGTTCCTCCTCCCCACCAGATCCCCTGGCAGATGATTCCCTCAGGGCACCACTTCCACTGCACTTTCATCCCTGCAGATCTGTAATAAATGGCTGAACTTGGGTCATTGGAATCCAGCATTGAATTCACACCTTCCAAGGCTTGCTGCAGGCTGTCTCCTCCATGCCCTCCTCTTCCTTCTCCAGTGGATTTCTTGGCAGAACTGAGCTTTTTAGGAGCTGAGCTGTCCCCCCCTCTCTGTGCACGTGGAACTAGGAACTCACCTGTTGGTGTCTGAGGTATTTCTGTGCCAGGTGTCACCTCCTGCCCTTCAAACCATGGTCAAGGTGCCTGTTCCTCCTCACCACCAATCCCCTGGCAGATTCCCTGAGGGCACCACTTCCACTGCACTTTGATCACTTCAGATCTGTAATAAATGGCTGAATTTAGATCATTGGAATTCAGGTAGCAGCATGGATTTCACACCTTCCAAGGCTTGCTGCAGGCTGTGTCTCCTCCATGCCCTCCTCTTCCTTCTCCAGTGGATTTCTTGGCAGAACTGAGCTTTTAGGAGCTGAGCTGTCACCCCCTCTCTGTGCACGTGGCAGGACGTGCGTGTGCCTGTGTCACTTGGGAGGGAGCTGGGATGTGGAGCCTCAGCACTGCTGTCTCATTGCTGCTTCCAGGAGTCCCTGCCATGCTCCTGATGCCTCCAGTGTGCTGGGAAGGGCTTTCATCTCCACGGGACTTTTTGATCTTCCCAGTCAACAACAAAGTTATTTAGTTTGTTATTTTAGCTACACAGATCTGTGGTGAAAGCAGAGGTCTGGTTCTTTGGGATTTTTGCTTCCTGTTGGTCTGTCCAGGACAGCATGGACCAGGAATGTGAGGTTTCTGGGAAATCTGCTGTGTCTCATTCCTGTGTCAGTGAGCAGAAATGCTCTGTGTTCCACCTGAAACAGCACCAAACTGGCAGGGTGTACTCAGCTGAGGTGCCATGTGCCTCAGGGATGTGTCCCCCATCTCAGGGATGTGTCCTGTGCCTCAGGGATGTGTCCTGTGCCTCAGGGATGTGTCCCCACCAGGGATGTGTCCTGTGCCTCAGGGATGTGTCCCCCACCTCAGGGATGTGTCCCAGCCTCGGGGATGTGTCCCAGCCTCAGGGATGTGTCCCGTGCCTCAGGGATGTGTCCCCACTCTCAGGGATGTGTCCCCAGCCTCAGGGATGTGTCCCCATCTCAGGGATGTGTCCCCACTCTCAGGGATGTGTCCCCAGCCTCGGGGATGTGTCCCAGCCTCAGGGATGTGTCCCAGCCTCAGGGATGTGTCCCGTGCCTCAGGGATGTGTCCCAGGCTCAGGGATGTGTCCCCAGCCTCAGGGATGTGTCCCGTGCCTCAGGGATGTGTCCCAGGCTCAGGGATGTGTCCCCACTCTCAGGGATGTGTCCCCAGCCACAGGGATGTGTCCCCCATCTCAGGGATGTGTCCCCACCTCAGGGATGTGTCCCCCACCTCAGGGATGTGTCCCAGCCTCAGGGATGTGTCCCAGGCTCAGGGATGTGTCCCAGTGTGCTTCAGACCTCAGCCCAGCCAGAGAACAGGAGATGGAGCTGCCTGGGTTTGGGTCAGGGTTGGAAGGAACATTTAAGTTCACTTTATTCCACCCCCTGCCATGGACAGGGACACCTTCCACTGTCCCAGGTTGTCCCAAGCTCCAGTCCAGCCACGGGCTGTGTCACAGAACATCAGGATTTACAGGAGAAGAGCTGAGGCTGCAGCAGAGCTCTGCCAGCAGCTGCAGCAGCAGCCCCACAGGCCCCAGGGTGCCAAACCACAGCGGTGACAGTCCCTGTGTCACCTCTGACAAGGCCTGTGCTTGCTCAGAGCAGGACATTTCACACCATCTCTGTCACCTGCTCCTTCTGCCCCTTGCCCACCTGAGGGTTGAAGCTCTTTCAAAGCTGGTGGCCACTATCAGATGCTGTGAGGATCATAAGGAGACCTCATCCAGCAGGAATCTCCCCTGACTGCAGGGCTTTGGATGGGATCCAGAGCATCTCTGGCACACTGGGAGATGGGATCCCCTCCTCAGGTCCTGTCCTGACACCCAGGACCAGCAACAAGACTGAGGCAGCTCATGGAGCACAGACTTTGTGATTGTCACCTCCCAGCAGGGCTGTGTTAATTTGGATTATCTGGGGTCTCTCATTGCCCCAAGGGAGCAGTGCCAGCACCTCTCTGCATTTCTGCTCCTGCAGCACAACTTTTCCCAATACTCAGATCAAGTTTTCCCTGTTGTGATCAGTGTCAGCCTCCTTTTGTCCTCAGCAGCAGGCTCAGGGGACAACCCTGAGCTCCAGGAGAGCTGGAGAGGGACTGGGGACAAGGGCTGGAGGGACAGGACACAGGGAATGGCTCCCACTGCCACAGGGCAGGGCTGGATGGGATTTTGGGCAGTAATTTTTCCCTGGCAGGGTGGGCAGGCCCTGGCACACGGTGCCCAGAGCAGCTGTGGCTGCCCCTGCATCCCTGGCAGTGCCCAAGGCCAGGCTGGAGCAGCCTGGGACAGTGGGAGGTGTCCCTGCCATGGCAGAGTGACACTGGATGAGCTTCAATGTCCTTTCCAACCCAAACCATCCTGGGCTTCTCTGAAGCTTCTTGCAGAATACAGCAAACAAAAAAATCCAAACGAGTCTCACAGTCTGCAGTGCTGCCTTGGGACATGCCAGTGTTTGTTTGACAGTGTTTTAGCAAGAAATTCTGACTCTAGGTGTGTTGTGTGGCATTCTTTGAGTTGTTTCCACATTTTCAAAGCCACATGATTCCTGTTTCTCAGGCTTTTTCAATGAGTTCGATTAGACTGTTGGAGTATCAATAACAGCTAAAAATGTGGTAAAACTTCCTGATAAATGTGATGCTTTGGGGCAATATCATAACAATGGGCCTTTATTTCAAGTTTTTCCCTGCTGATGAGCTTGAGAGCTCTGCCACTCATCCTAGCTGCTGGAGAACTTGGATCTCAGGTGAAAACATCTGGTGTTCCAAAACTTCACCTGCAAGAGCTGGGAGGATCTCTGATGCTCACACTGTGCCATTACCCTGATGTGCAGAAATTACTTTACAGACTCTTAGAACTTGGTGTGAACCAGAG
Organism: Cisticola juncidis; assembly: GCA_013400215.1. NCBI lineage: Eukaryota > Metazoa > Chordata > Aves > Passeriformes > Cisticolidae > Cisticola > Cisticola juncidis. Next base: position 51,075 of record VXBR01012358.1, read on the forward strand.
ATCAGGACCTGCTCTGTCCTGATGCTGAGGGGTTGGTAAGGAAAGGTTTTTCTGGTGTGGGAGTTGCTGTTCAGAACCTGCTTTTTCCTGATGCTGAGGGGTTGGTAAGGAAAGGTTTTTCTGGTGTGGGAGTTGCTGTTCAGAACCTGCTTTTTCCTGATGCTGAGGGGTTGGTAAGGAAAGGTTTTTGTTGTGTTTGAGTTGCTGTTCAGGACCTGCTGCCATGTTTTTTCCTGATGCTGAGGGGTCAGTAAGGAAAGGTTTGTGTAGTGTGTGAATTGCTGTTCAGAACTGTTCAGAACCTGCTTTTTCCTGATGCTGAGGGGTCAGTAAGGAAAGGGTTTTTTTGTGTGAGTTGCTGTTCAGAACCTGCTTTTTCCTCATATTGAGGGGTCAGTAAGGAAAGGTTTTTCTGGTGTGTGAGTTGCTGTTCAGGACCTGCTTTTTCCTGATGCTGAGGGGTTGGTAAAGGAAAGGTTTTCCTGGTGTGGGAGTTGCTGTTCAGTAACTGGGACCATCCCCAGTGATGTGGCAGCTCTTGGTTAACACCCATTGAGTTATTGAGCATTGCAGCCTGGCAGGGAACATCCTGAGCAGCTCTGGACTCAGCCCTGTCCTGGAGCCAGCCAGGGGACAGGTGTGCCCTTCACCAGCCATTCCCTGCTGGAAATGTCACCAGGGCTGGCTCCCAGCCTGTCCCCAGCCCTTTGTCACAGCGCTGGTGCCTCCCCGATGGCAGCGCGTGCTTGGTGCCAGCAGTGACAGAGCAGCTTGGGACACTCAGAAATAATGGGATTGTTTGGTGTTTGGAGGAACACAAATGGGTTTTCCAGCAGTAAATCATCATGGGCGTGCTTTTGGAGCAGGGGAAAGTGTCCTTTCAACAAAACTGAGCTGTAGATCCTTCCCAAACCATTCTGGGATTCAGTGATTCCACAGCAGTGAATTGAGTGGCTGAATCCTTCAATGACCTCCCCAGCACAGCACCTCCTCCTCAGTAAAACTGAGGCTTTTCTGAATGAGTTCACTTCCCTTCATTTATGTATTATCTGTCTTGTCCATCTGCTGAGTATAAATTAGCCAGGATAAGTGTTAACTTGAGTTTTATTTTTATGTAATTTGAGGGCAAAATTACCATTGCAGCAAGTAGTGACAAATTCTGTGTTTCAGAAATAGCAGTCTATGTGAAAGCAGATTCGTGTGCTGTATTTATTTCCTAGCTAACAAATATAGCTTAAGTAGGGTGAGACATGCATGAAAACTGATTTAATTGGCTGTAATTGAACTTGAACATATTTAATTCATGTCCTCGGTGGTTTAGGGTAGAATTCCAATTGCAGACTGGGCTGTCTGGAGTTCAGTTTTCCCTGCTGTGATTTTGGGTGTGGGACCTGATGGGATTCATGAGGAGATGCAGCTGCTTCATGTGATGCCCTCCCTAAAAATAGGGGCTGCTGAAGGTGCCTGGAACAGAGTTAATTTGGTATATTGGAAAATGAAAGATGTAATGGCAGGGAATTAAATCAGCCCTCAAAGCTGGAATGAACTGACACTGAGCAGAGGTTACTGGGCATGGGAACAGCTCTGAAGGAAGTTCTGTTTCTTGCTGCAGCTTCATTTCCTTTTTTTCCCCCTTAGTACCTTATGAATAAAAACCTTATTGTCTCTCTTGTCTCTTGGTATGCATAAAACATCACCAAAATAGTTCCTTTGTTCATTTTCTTTTGTTTTGTTTGTGGGAGCCTTGTGTAAGGTTGAGCTGCCGGAATAACAAAACGATCAAATTTCTTTTTTCTGGAAGAAATAACTGCTTGTGTTGAAGCTGTGGTCTGGGGGACCTTAGTGACAGTGTGGGTGGTGTCAGCAGGAACCTGGAGCCCAAAACAGGGGTTGTTTTTCACACAGAGATTTGAGCTGGATTTTCATGTGATTTCTGAAACTCCTTCCCTGGGGGAGAGAGGGTGAAACCTCCCTGGACAAAAGTTGCACTGAGCAACAAAAAGTTGTGAGCTGAGGAGAGGATGAGGAGGAGTGGGTAAGTCAGACCTCCCTGGACAGAAATTTGTGAGCTGAGGAGAGGATGAGGAGGTTCCCTGAGTGGTTCTGGCCTCAGGAATGGCCTCAGTCCCTGTCTGTGACTGCTCCAGAGTGATTGTGCGCACAGATTTTTCTGGGGGATGGTGACAATGACAGGACAAGGAGCAGTGGCCAGGAACTGGAGCACAGGGAGTTCCTCCTCCACATGGAAAAGAATTTCTGTCCATGGAGGGTGCCAGAGCCTGGAAAAGCTGCCCAGGGAGGATGTGGAGTCTCCCTCTCTGGAGATGTTTCAAACCCACCTGCTCCAGGTCACCCTGGTTGGACTGGAGGATCTCCAGAGGTCCCTTCCAACCCCAAAAATTCTGGAATTCTCTCTGAACCTCTCTTTTCTGGGATCCCAGTGTTCATTGCGTGGCTCCCAAAACTTGTGGTAGGTGTGCCTTGGACATATCTGCTGAGTGAGCGCTGAAATTAAACATTTTGGGCTCTGAGCTGCTGGAAGTGGCTGTCACAGCTCTTGGGAAATGCTCCATTTTATGGGGAATTCTCCATTTTATGGGGAATATTCCATTTTGTGGGAAATGCTCCATTTTATGGGGAATTCTCCATTTTATGGGGAATATTCCATTTTGTGGGAAATGCTCCATTTTATGGGAAATTCTCCATTTTATGGGGAATATTCCATTTTGTGGGGAATGCAATATTCCATTTTGTGGGGAATGCCCCATTTTGTGGGAAATGCTCCATTTTATGGGGAATTCTCCATTTTATGGGGAATATTCCATTTTGTGGGGGATGCCCCATTTTATGGGGAATATTCCATTTTATGGGGAATTCTCCATTTTATGGGGAGTGCTCCATTTTCTGGGGAATGCCCCATTTTATGGGGAATGCCCCATTTTCTGGGGAATGCTGCATTTTCTGGGAAATGCTTGTCCAGCCCAAATGATTCTGAGGTAACTGAGTTTTCCATGTACCATTGTCCCTTCCTGTGAACCTGTGGTGCCTCTCAGGTTGGTTTGAGCTGCTGGGGATTTAATTTCAGTCCCTTGAGTCCCCTTTCCCTCCAGTCCCCCAGGCAGCCACCTCTAATTAATGATTTTAAGCTCACCTTAGTTCTTCCCTTGGTGGAGCTGTCATCTTCACTTTACAGAAAAATTGAAATTTATTTATGAAATTTATTCATGACTGGCAGTTTGTGTCCAGGTCAGTATTTAAATTAAATACCTGCAGCAAATGGAGTGAGGGACCTGGAACTTGAGGTTGATGTGGAGCTCTGTGTGTCATTATTGAGGAAAAAATATTTGGAAACCCCTCCCAGGCGGGGCCATGGGATGGGCCCTCAGCTCCCAGGGCTTTTCCACCTCCTGGGGATTTGGATTTTTACTCCAGGGGTGAGTTTGAGCAGCATTTCTCATCATCATCCATCCATCAAACATGACTTGGAGGGAATAAGGTGGAACAAAGGAGATCTCAAGGATTGTTCCTTGAAATTATTAATATTTAAATTTAAGTGGAGAGGTGGGAGGTCCCCATTGCCATGGAGCTGGGAACACACAGCTCCCACCACCTCTGTGTCCTTGGTCACTTCATATTTTTAATGTGTTTTACTATTTCTGCCAAGTGCTCTTCAGGAATTCTTGACACAGTGACTTAGCTCAGGTGTTAATTTGTGATTTTTAATTCAGATCTCAAAACAGTCACAGAGAAGGTTTCAGGTGAGACCTGCAGTGAGACAGTTTTGGTTCCCCACATTTGCTGTGCATCCCTGAAAGGGCCAAAGGCAGAGATCTCACCTGGGTTAACATTCCCTGCTTTATCCCAAGGTAAAGCAGCTCCTTTGGTGCATTTCCAGTTAGGAATTTCCAGTTGGGAAGGTCTCCTTCACTCCTGGAGTTGTGAATTCTGTGTTAGCAATACTGTGAATTGGTTGGTGCTGTAAGGACAATATGGGCTGGATTTGGGAAGCTGTGGGGGCAGGAGGATCCCCAAATTCTTCCAGATCAGGGCCAAAGGCAGAGATCTCACCTGGGTAAAAATTCCCTGCTTTATCCCAAGGTAAAGCAGCTCCTTTGGTGCATTTCCAGTTAGGAATTTCCAGTTGGGAAATTCACTCCTGGAGTTGTGAATTCTGCAGTTGCTGTTCATCTCTGAATTGGTTGGTGCTGTAAGGGCAATATGGGATGGGTTTGGGAAGCTGTGGGGACAGGAGGATCCCAAAATTCTTCCAGCAGTGGATGGATCAGGCCCAAAGGCAGAGAGATCTCACCTGGGTAAACATTCCCTGCTTTATCCCAAGGTAAAGCAGCTCCTTTGGTGGCAGCAGGAGCTTCCAGTTAGGAATTTCCAGTTAGGAGGGTCTCCTTCACTCCTGGAGTTGTGAATTCTGTGGTTGGCAGTTGCTGTTCATCTCTGAATTGGTTGGTGCTGTAAGGGCAATATGGGATGGATTTGGGAAGCTCTGGTGGCAGGAGGATCCCAAAATTCTTCCCAGCAAGTGGCCATTCCCAGACACCAGGTCAGGCTGGATAGCAGCAGCCTCCTGTTGTCTGGGGGGGATTTTAAGCCTGGGATTTGGGGGGATAGAAGCCAGAATTCTGGATTTATCACCAAAATGAATATTCAGCGAGTCCCTGGTTCTCAGGGCTGCTTTTCCCTGAGATTCTCCTCGGGGTTGCTGTTCCCTGAGGTAAAATCAGGTTTTTTGTCTTCTCTCTGCCCTGAGTGTTTCACACCAGAGGTAGAGACGACAGCTGAGTCCACCAGTGAATGTTTCCAAGGTTGTTTATTCTNCCAATCTCTAAAATCCAACTCAGCAAAAGATGGGGGACGAGAGCAAGAACAAGGAGCACAGGGGCCACTCCCCAATTCCTCCAGCTTGTCCCTTCAGCCCCAGATACTGAAAATCCCAGATTCTACATTTACATTCTATGATAAACTAAATACTGCTTATTTTGAATTCTCTCAGCTTGTGATTCTTCACACACTGTGGGCATTCACTGCCATGGCAGGGATCAGAGGCAGTGTCCTCCTGGGCTCTGTGTGAGGCTCTGACCCCCCTGTACAGACCCCAGAGCCCCTGTCCTGTCCCCAAACCCTCCAGGGTGGCCACAGGGATGTCCTGGACTCCAACACTGCTGGGCTGGTCAGGGCTGCTTTGCATCAATCAGATCTCCCTGGACCCTGCTGGGGATGTGACAGTGACTGAGGCACACAGATGCATCCAGGAGGGGAATTTAGGTCACCCACTGTCATCTGCTTCGTTAGGAATAGATTAATTGGGAGGAGGACCCGTGCCCTGCCTTACATCACCAGCTTGGAGTTCCTCTGGGTTGCTGTGGGACTGGGGAAGCTCAGCCTGGAAGTTTTAAAAAGGGGGATTCAGGACAGAGCCAGGGGGTCACCAAGAGGGGCTGGTAGGGCTTGAGCAGCCTCTTGGAAAGGAAATCCATTTGGGTTTAAGGATCCCTAATTTAGCAAATTTTGTGTGCTTCGTTTGGATTTTGGGAAGCTACTGCATTCCTAAAAATAGGTGCTGGAATTAAATAAGATTTTTTAAGTTACACACCCTCATGCTAGCAAATGTCTCTGGATAAGAGTCTTGAAGTTATCTTTACAGAGCAAGATCTAATCATAATTCCTGTTCCTGATACCTGCTCTGCAAAATGCCCATTTTCAGGATCCTGTGGATCCCCAGCAGTGGATCCAGCATTCCTGTGGGAGTTTCTCTGCTGTTCTATGAGTGTTACCCAGAAAAGCAGTTTTTTCTGGGTTTTTTCTGTTGCTGTTGTGGTGTGGATGGATGAAGGCTGCTGACCTTGGGATAAAGGAGGGAATGTTTGCTCAGTGATAGTTCAGGGGGAAAAGCAGGGGGTGGTTTGGTGATGAGAGAGTTTTTGGGGAAGGAGAGGCCTTTGGGTGATGGACTGAGGATGGCACCAGGGACTGGATATAAAGGAAAAAACTGTTAACACTGATAATTGTCATCAATTACGGCTGGTGGATTTAAAATAATTTAATCCTTTTACTCTTGTTCCTTTTACTCTGCCAAGCCCAGCTTGATCCAAACCAGGCTCCCAGACAGGACCTTCACCTTCAGGGGGATTTTTCCTTCCCAGCTGTGGAGCTTTCTTAGGCCACTGGAATAGTTTGCCTTGGTGATCTCAGAGATCTTTTCCAGCATGGACAATTCCATGATTCTGTTCTGTAAACCAGCTCAGTGCTCATTTCCCAGGTTCCAGCTGAGGTGTGTGATAATTTTTCCATGTGAGGCATGTGCTGGCTTTGTTCAGATGCAGCTTGGGGTGCTCAGTCAGAGCTGAGCTGTCACGACTTGAAACCTGCAGAGCAGGACCAGTGAGTTCTGCTGCAGCTCTGGGCTGGGAAAAACTTCCTGCAGAGAAGGTGGAACACCTGAATTCACTGAATTTCTGCTGTGCTAGCACATCAATCTGTGCTTTACTCATAGCTTGTTAGGCTCCTGGTGTGGGATGTCAGAAATGATGGAGCTGAAGGTGTGGAAAAGGAGAGCAGAGACAGCCAGGGGGCCATTCCAGTGTCACTGATACCTCTGGGTTGTTCCCAGGGCTGCTCCTGCCTCTCCCCACTGCTGTGAGAACCCAAATGGATTTGTAGAGAATTCTGCAGAGGACAGACAGACTCCTCCTGTAGAGGACAGACATTGCTGAGAGAGAAATTGAACTAGAAACAAGTTTTGAATGATGACCTTGCAAATAAATGAGATATTCTGGAGAAATAAAGCTATGAAAGATGTATTGTAGTAGGACCCATATAAAATATCCCAGATAAAATGTGGGATATTTTAATAGATGACTGGCTTAGAAGCATTGTGTGGCAAAAGCTGATAGGCCAAAAAAATGCAAATAATGTAATTAGGAAATAGTTTGGCTTCTGATTGTGATGGTGTGAATTGTAACATCTCTATTGTCTCTTCTTATGAGACTGAAAATGGAATAAAATGCCTCTCAAAGCCCAGTCTCTAGGTCAGAAAAAGGCTTTTTCCAGGGTCTCTGGGAGCCCTGCCCTGCCTCTGTTCATTCCTGGGCTCCCTGCTCCTGCTCCAGACTCTGCTCTGTGTATATATTTAACTATATATAAATATTATATATATTTCTAATAAATATATCTATTTATTCTATAAATAATCTGCATTATTTCTGTCCTGGGTTATTGCAGCTCTTTGTGGGCCTGTCTCAGGCCAGCAGCAGCCCTTGGCTTGTCTGATCCAGGGGTTCAGGGTTTGGAGATTCCTGGTGGGTCCTCTGCTCTCCGTGGCTGGGCAAAGGAAGGGATTTTGGGAAGGAATCCCACTATTTCCCTTCAGCACAGGTTTCCCAGAGCAGCTGTGGCTGCCCCTGGATCCCTGGCAGTGCCCAAGGCCAGCTTGGACAGGGCTTTTGATGTCTGGAAATAAAACACAGAATTTTCCACCTGGGACAGTGGAAGGAGTCCCTGCCCTGCCCACGATGAGCTTCCATTCCCTTCCCACCCAAACCATTCTGGTTTTGGATGAATGCTGTTTTTTCTATTTCCTTGAAGAATTTATGGCCACATGGAGGTGTAGGAAGGATCCCTGCAGGAATGGGTGCTCTCCCAGGGCTGTGTGTGCTGGAATCTGTGTACACACACCCAGCAGGTGAGCTGTGTGTGCAGGCCCTGCCCTGAGGGAGGAGGAGCAGCTGCTGCATTTACTGAGTTACTCTGCTGTTTACTCAGGGGATTAAATGTGTTTGAGCTCTGATGTTGGAGTCCAGGACATCCCTGTGGCCACCCTGGAGGGTTTGGGGACAGGACAGGGGCTCTGGGGTCTGTACAGGGGGCTCAGAGCCTCACACAGAGCCCAGGAGGACACTGCCTCTGATCCCTGCCATGGCAGTGAATGCCCACAGTGTATGAAGAATCACAAGCTGAGAGAATTCAAAATAAGCAGTATTTAGTTTATCATAGAATGTAAATGTAGAATCTGGGATTTTTAGTATCTGGGGCTGAAGAGACAAGCTGGAGGAATTGGGGAGTGGCCCCTGTGCTCCTTGTTCTTGCTCTCGTCCCCCATCTTTTGCTGAGTTGGATTTTAGAGATTGGTTTAGAGTAGAAATGCCATGTTAGCATAGGCAGTGGGCATTGGTAAAATTCTGTCAATAAAAAGTGCATTTTGGACGGTGGTTGGGTCAGGGGTGCTGTACATGAGGTGTGGGGCTCTCTGATCTGCCCAGTCCTGCTCTGCTGGGGATGCCCTGCAGAGCTAAAAAAAAATTAAAATAAAGTACCCTGGCAAAGAGACCAAGCAAAACTGAGACAGAACTGAGATAATGCCCCTGCCAGGGAGGCCTGGCAGAGCCGAGACAGAACTGAGATAATGCCCCTGCCAGGGAGGCCTGGCAGAGCTGAGACAGAACTGAGATAATAAAGAATAAACAGCCTTGGAAACAGGTACTGGGGACTCAGCTTGTCCTCTCTACCTTTGGTGTGGAACACTTAGGGCAGAGAGAAGATGAAAAACCTGATTACCACGGGGAACAACAACCCCGAGGAAACTCCCAGGGAACAGCAACCCTGGGGAAGACCTTATTACCTCAGAGAACAACAACTCTGAGGAGGATCTCAGGGAATGCAGACCCTGAGACTCTGAGAGCAGGGTGTGGGCAGGGCTGGGGAGGGAGCTGGAGCATCCTCCTACAAAAGCACGAGCAGAACTGGTGCTGCCTGCTGGCTTTAAACCAGGAGCACCAAGTGTTTGCATCTTATCAGACCCAGGGCATCCACAGGCTTCTTGTTTTGGTTCCACCCCTGGTTTTTGTTGCTGATCCAGCTGCCTTTCCCTCACCCCTGGTGAGTTGATGTTTTGTTAGGAAGAGTAGCCGTGGCCTGAAGTGTCAATTCCTTACCTGGATGTGGAATTTTCTAGTAGTGTTTAAAAGCAGGCAGGTGGTCCCAAGCTTTCAGGTTTCCTCATTGTTGTCTCTCTGATAATTTCATTGTCAGGGAGTGAGTTTTGAGGCTTTGCCTAGTGACTCCTTGTGCTGTTTTATTGAAGCTTTTTCCTGAGAGAGGAAAACTCCCAAAGCTCTGGTGGTCAGAGATCTTCTGTTGGAGAAGTTGTTGGGATTGGGGGAGGACAGGGTGGATTCCATCTCCCTTTGGAGCCCTGTTCTGATGCCTTGGGAAGGTTGACCTGGAACAGAGACTGGACAGTGCTAAGAGAATAAAATAGATATTTATTAAAAGGCATTTAAGGGTACACCTTGGGCAGGACAAGAGCCTGGCCAGGGTAGACTCACCCAAAGTGGACCCAAAATGGTCACAGAATGGATGAACAGTAACGAGGTCTCTCACTTTTATAAGTTTTGATCCATTTTTATGTTGGTATTTACTTGTCCAATTACAGCTTCAGGTTGTGAAGTCCCATCCTTCTTGTTTTCTCTTTTCAGTCCACTCCTGTTTATGATTTTGGACCTGAAAATTTGTAACTCTTGTCCTTGGTGTGCAGCAGGAAAAGGATTTGTTTTGTGTCCCTGCTCTGTGCAGAGCTGAGTGACCCTGAGTGTGAGCTCAGAGCTGCATCCCTGGGCAGCACAGAATCTGAAATAAATCAAAGATAAAACCCAAGGTGTCATTTCTGCCCTTCTGCAGTTGGTGGCAAAGCCTCCTTGCAGGAGGAATTGCCATGAGTGCCAAGGTTTGTCCCAGCCAGCCCAAAGCTTCCCACTCCCTCCCACCTCAGCTGAGTATAAATAATAAAATAAATATTAAAACTAATAAAACTCAGCCTTTCACTCAAGCCTTTGCCAAAGATGAGGCTGGGAGTAGCTTCAGTTTCTCTTTCTCAGTCCCCTTCTGAGAGAGCTGTGATCCTTACAAGATGATGGAGGCCTGTTCCTTTCTTATCTCCCGTGGATGAGGGAAAGGAGACAGCCCAAGGAGCTGAGAGGGGCTGCAGAAATTGAAATTAAGCAGTGCAGTTATGGAATAGATCATGGATTGGATTGGTTGGATCATGATTGGTTATAAAGCTCAGCTCCATGCCATGGGCAGGGACATCATTCCACTGTCCCAGGCTGCCTCAAACCCTATTCAACCTGGCCTGGAAAATCTCCCTACCCCAATCCAACTCCAGCAAGTGCTTTAATAGCCACAGGAGGGTATAAACCTTGTCTTTACTGCCTCACTTTTGGGAGATTCCTGTGTTGTTGAGTGAGGAAAGTGCCTGGGCAGGCAGAAGGAAACTGTTCTGTCTTTATTGAATTAAAAATTCTCCCATTCCAAAGTGGGAGAAATGAGGCCCTGGGGCTCCCAGCAATGCCAGGAGCACAGACTGGGCCATACCTGTGGTCAGTGTGGAGCTGGGATCCTCCAGGTGTCCTGAGAGCTTACACAGGGCCCAGGAAACATCCACAGAATGTCTTTATTTAAATAACAAAAATGCAATAAAAGACAGCTGACAACAGCAGCAATAATGAAACCTGGGAGCTTTTAAAAATGACAAATTATTTTTGGGTTGGAAAGCTTTGTCAGGTCTTTCTAAACACAGCAATTTCATCCTGGGGTTCCCTGAGTCTTGGGAGAGATGAATTAACCTTGGTGCAGAGTCCCAGAATCTCTAGGTTTGGCAAAGACCCCCAAGACCTTGGATTGGAAAAGACTCCCAAGACCTTGGAGCCCCAGCCCCCTTGGATGCCCACCTGGTCCCCAGATGAGTGCCACCTCCAGCCCTTCCCTGGACACCTCCAGGGATGGGGACACCACCAGGGGCAGCCCCTGCCAAGGCCTGACCACCCTTTCCAGGGAGAAATTCCTCCTGATGTCCTCCAGACCCTCCCAGGAACATTTTCCAAATATGTCAAGCCCAGAACTCAAAACTCTTCCAAGACAGTGCAGCTCTTGCAGAGAAGCTTTAACATTTCAGGGTGTCATTTACTCAGAGCAGGCAGCCCTTGACCTTGGTTATCAGTTAAGATAATTATTAATCATTTCGTAAGAAAGCCTGAGCAGTAAATCCACTTTCCCTTTCCAAGGAAAGCCCAGCACAAGCGCATCAGGCCAGAGCTGAGAGTTCTGCTTTTAATTAAGCTCTTAATGATCTCAGTTACTGCTTAAGTCTTTCAAAACATTTCTTCTGCAAGGTATTCAGGCCAGGGCCACTGGCACTGCTGGATTCCAGCTCTGTGGATACCTATGGAAAAACATATGGATTACACAAACATACACACCTGGCAGGAAAAACCTGGACTCCTCACCTTGTTAAAAAATGAAACCCAAACAAAAACTGAGCTCTGTTTTGGTGGTACAGTGGCTTCAGTTATAAATAGATTTACAGATTAAATAAATTTATCTATAATCATAAATATAGATATGGATATGGATATATATGGATATAGATATAGATATAGATATAGATATAGATATAGATATAGATATAGATATAGATATAGATATAGATATAGATATAGATATATTTACAGACTAGATAATCCCACAATTCTCTCCATCCCTGGCATTGTCTAAGGCCAGGTTGGATGGGGTTTGGAGCAGCCTGGGACAGGGAAGGTGTCCCTGCCCATGGGACAGGGTGGGATATAAAGTTCCAACCCAAACCATTCCATGATTTTAAATTCTTCTGAGGCTCTTGGAGAAGGTGCTTGGCTCCACTCTTTAAAATCCTGGCTGTTGTCAGCCTGTGGCACAAAGCTGGGCAGCTTGAACACACAAAATTTGAATTCTGGAGTTGGTGAGGCTGGAGAAGGGCTCTGGGACCATCCCCAGCAGTGCCAAGGCCACCACTGAGCCCTGTCCCCAAGTGCCACATGCACAGGGCTTTTAAATCCCACCAGGGATGGGGACTCCAGCCCTCCCTGGGCAGCTGTGCAGGGATGGAGAGCCCTTCCCAGGGAGGAATTGTTCCCAAAATCCACCCTGAGCCTGCCCTGGCCATGTCCCCTTGTCCTGTCCCTGTTCCCTGGGAGCACAGCCCGACCCCCCTGGCTGTCCCCTCCTGTCAGGAGCTGTGCAGAGCCACAAGGTCCCCCTGAGCCTCCTTTTCTCCAGGCTCAGCCCCTTCCCAGCTCCCTCAGCCTCTCCTGGGGCTCCATTCCCTTCCCAGCTCTGTTCCCAAGGATGAATTTGTGCACTTTTGCTTTTCTCCTCTGAGCTGCACACCCGTGTGCTGCTGCAGTGTGTGCACAGCAATTATTAATGAATTACAGGCAAAATTAAGTTGTTCCTCCACTGCTCTTGGGCTGTGTTGGGTGGGACGTGCTGAGCTGGGTGGGGTAGGATGTCCCTGTGGGATGGGATG
>VXBR01012359.1:11264-76799 GCA_013400215.1 Cisticola juncidis
AATCAGGCCAGAACTCCTGTGCTGTGGCCCAGGGTCCATGCGGGTCTCGGCCTCTGACAGTCGTGCGGCAGATGAGGGATTTTCAGACTGACTCTCACAGGCCTCCCTCAGCGCCCTCATCTACACCGGCTGCACTTTTGGGGCTCCCTCTGCGGGCCCCGCCGCATTGATCACTTTTTCTGCGACGCTGGCGCCGTGCTGAGGCTGGCATGCTCCAACACCTGCGGCAGGGAGGCCGCCATCCTCGGCCTGGTCAGCACCAACGGGCTGGGCACGGCCGCGGCCATCCTGCTCTCCTAGGGCCGCGTCCTGCGTGCCGTCCTGGGGCTGTGCCAGGCGCCCGGCAGGGCCAGGGCCTTCCACACCTGCGCTTCCCACCTGGCATCCGTGTCCGTGTTCTATGGCTCCCTGCTCTCCGTGTACCTGCAGCTGGCGTCGCGGCACCGCCGCCGGGACAAGGTGGCCTCCGTCGTCTACGCCGTGGTCAGCCCCATGCTCAACCCCTTCATCTACAGCCTGAGGAACAAGGAGGTGAAGGCGGCTCTGGGGAAGTGCAGGAGGAGGGTGTTGAACCTCTGCCGGCGTCAGAGGGGTGCAGCTCGTGGCATCAGGGAATCCTGGTGAGACACTAATTTTGAAGCTTTGAGAAAAGCTAAGGTTACAGTTAACAATAGATGTTGCTGATTTAGCTGAAATGAATAGATAGGCTTTGCTGAAATCAGTTAAAAGTTAGAGGATGGTTAAAAGAAACCGGATTTAAGATAAGCTACTGCAGATTTAATAACTCATTGCTTGTCAAACAGAGAAACTAATCAATACAACACCAGACCTCCTGTTTCCAGAAACCCACTGAAATAGTCCTGGAAAACAGGAAACAGGGAGTTCTACCAGCCATCAACCACATCTGCATTGAAAAGGTTGAAAGTTTAGAACGAGGAAGACTCGTTTTACTTCCTCCTTTTGGTGACCACTCCTCACAAAAGGACCACTGACCCATTTCAGGGAACAAACTCCGCATGCTTAACAGCCTTTGTGTCAATTAGCATATGGAGCAGAGAAGAGGAAGTGACAGGGGTATGAATATGCATTTGTATTTTGTGTATTCAACATTTTTGTAAATAAAAGACTTTGTAATGACCTGTGATCTTTGCAGTTCGCATTAGGGAGCTATCCCATGTGCTGCCCGGCGTCGCAATAAACATTCACTTTCTAACTTTAACTGTTAGAGAGTCTTTTGTCCGTCACAGTTGAATATTGATATTAGATCGATATTCATATTTTAATAAATCACTGGAATGGTTTGGGTTGGAAGGGGCCTTAAGGATCATCTGGTCCTACACGCCATGGGCAGGGACACCTTCCTTAGACCAGGCTGCTCCAAACCCCGTCCTACCTGTCCTGGAACTCTTCCAGGGATCCAGGAGCAGCCACAGCTTCTCTGGGCAACCTGTGCCAGGGTTCCCCCACCCTCACAGGGAAGGATTTCTTCCCAGAATCCCATCTAAACCTACTCTTAGCTTAAAGCCATTCCCTGCTGTCCTGCCACTCCATGCCCTTGTGGCAGCAAACTGTTCCTCTTGGCAAACTGTTCCTCTAAAGCAAGAATAAAAAAGTAAAATTGCTTGGATTTTCCCCTGATCCTCACAGTTTTATACAGGTTCTTCCACAGTTCACAAAACTCAATTACAATATTTACCCTGGTGAAACAGACCTCAACAGTCACATCTTCCTGGGAAAGAAACAGGAGTGGGAGCCTCAAACTTGAATTCCCTTTGCAGCCACGACACTGTCGGAAGAAATCACACAGAATTACTCCAGGGTATTATTCCAATTAAACCTCTCTTTCTCTCAGTTTTTAATCACAGTTTTACTGGTTTGTAACTTATTTTGCACTGATAAATACGTATTTTTCTTGCAAGATTATTGTCCTTCTCCCCAAACTCCAATGAAATTTCTCATTGTTATCTGTGAATTATTTATTAGAGCCAAACTGCTGGGGTGGGAGGAAGCATTAGGGAAGAATAGGAGTATTTTTAAATTTAATAGATAAATGAATAAGATAAAAAACTTAAAGGTGCTTTTTTTTCCTGACTTAGAGGGATAAAAAGCTGATGTGAGTCAGGATCTCAAGATACACCTTGGAATATCAAGGGAAATGCAAGTGTCCAAGTGCCAAAACACATAATGAAAACCTACCAGGTGCATTTTACCCAAACTTTAGGCACATGACCTGGTTTCCATAGGTGAAAGAATCTTCAACACCTGATCTGTGGATAGTTGGAAGCTGTTAGGGTCTGGAAAATGCCCTAAAAAGCCAAAAACAACAGTTCTCCAAATTATGGCTCAATAAAGAAGGTACAGGGACACCCACAACACTGAGGATAGACCTTCATCTTTTCCTGGCAGGCACTTGTAATGAAAAAAAATCCTAATTTCTACTCATCCTAATGAATTCAGAAGGACATTTGTTGTTTTTGAGGGCAAACTGGGTGCAATCCTGCAACTTCTTTTCACAATTCGGGTGGTCTGGAAAAGCTCAGCAGACACTTCCCCCTCTTCCCCATGTCCCTCATTTTGTTTGTCCCTCACCTGTTGACACCTTTTTGGGATGGGCTGAGATGAGTTCAGATGCTGCAGAGGGATAAGCCTTGGCTGTGGCAGGGAAAAGTGGAGGCAGAAAACTTTTCCCTTCAGCATTGTGCTGTGTAGATGTTGTGTTCTGAGGAGTTACATGACAAATTCACTTCCATTTGAAAAGTAAATGGAAAGTGAGCAGCCTCCTTGTTCTCTAGGAAAAAGAATAACAGCAGGAGAGGAGATGTTTTAGGTCTGGGAGGAAGTGGGAAAGGTGGATTTGGACCTGGATGAAGAAGTTGGAATTGACAGAATTAAATGATAAAGGGCTTGGCAAGACAGAGACTTTTGATATCAAAACTGGGTGGGAAGGGACTCTAAAGCTCATCCCATTCCAAACCCCTGCCATGGGCAGGGACACCTTCCACTACGCCAAGGCCTGTCCAACCTGTCCCTGGACACTTCCAGGGATGGACAGCCACATCTTCTCTGGGCAACCTGTGCCAGGGCCTCACCACCCTCCCAGGGAAGGATTTCTTTCATGTATTCAGAATAAACCCACTCTCCTTCAGTTCAAGATTTTCAGGTCTAAATGAAGAATTGAGAAAGCCCACCAGCAAGTCTGAGCTCCAGGGTCCCACCATACAGGTGTTCACAGCTATTTCCACCACAAGGGATGCTGCTCCCATTCCCAGAGCAAGAAGAGGTCCTGGGAGACCAAACACCCTTCAAGGATCATCAGCTTAACAAGATCTTCTGGGCTTTGCCAAGAAACTTCTTAATGTGGAAACTTCTTAATCATGGAACTTCTCAGAGGGCTTTTCAACAATTTCCTTCATTCTTCTTAATGAGCCATGAGAGACTAATTACAAAGGAAAACAAGGAAGAAACTTTCTTTCTTGTTAAAGACAAAGTGAACTTCTCCAGCTGCTTTGTTTGTCAGATCCAGGCCCTGGAGCCAAAAAGCTGGAGGGTTGTGGACTCTAAACACAGTCCCATGTGTTGGCATGGGACTGTATTTAGAGACCTTAAATCTCATCCCATTCCACCCCCTGCCATGGGCAGGGACACCTTCCACTATCCTTGGCTGTTCCAAGCCCTGTCCAGCCTGGCCTTGGACACTTCCAGGGATGGGGCAGCCACAACTTTCCCAGGAAACCTGTGCCAGGGCCTCCCCATGCTCACAAGAAAGAATTTCTTCCCCATATCCAATCTAAATGCTCTGTCAGTGTAAAGCCACCCCCCTTGTCCTGGCACTCCAGGCCCTTGCCCAGAGTTTCTCTGCAGCTCTTCAGGAGCCCTTTTAGGCTCTGGAAGGGGCTCTCAGGTCTCACCTCTACAGACTGAGCTCAGACGAGGGTTATGGCCATGCTGGCCTTGGCAGAGCTGGGCCTGATCTTAGAGGGCTTTTCCAGCCTAAATGATTCTGGGATTCTGTAACTGTTTCTACCCCATATTCGCTCCTGGTCAGCATTCCTGCCACTCCTTCTGTGCTCAGTTTCACTGTAGTTCTGACAGTTTGTTTTTTCCTTCCTCTGTCTCTCATGGTTTATTTTAGAGGGGAAAGTGCACAATTGCTCAAAACTAAGAAAAAAAAAATTAAAAAATTCAATAATAAAACCAAAACATGAACAAAACGCCAGGATAGGGAGCAGCGGTTGTAATTCCACCATGATCCATAGAAAATGCCAGATGAGGGCTCTCAGCTCTTTGAGCAAGCTTGGGCCCACCCTGTGGTGGCACACAGGGAATTCCCCTTGGAATGGATGACTTTGGAAGCAGCTCCTTCAGGAGGAGACTTGCACTGGTAAGTAAACACCATCAGTTCCAGGAAGTTCAATGGAAGCCTGTGGGTTTATGTCCCACTTCTTTATATATATAAATTTATATTTATAAAGATCTTAATATATTTCTTTATGCATATAAAGAAAGTTTGCTTATAGTATTTTTTTTTCTTAAAATGTATATAATTTTAAATATATATAAATTTGTCCTTGAAATATATAATTGGCTTCCTCGCATCATAGGGAAGTAAAAAGAACCAGTGTAAGAAATGGAGATTCAGGGATTTGGAAAAAACTCAGGATTTGGAGAAGTGCTACAACTGCTAATTGGGAAGAAGGGAGAGCACTTTAGAAAGTCTCCTGGTGCATTTTATTTTTACATTATCTGCAATATCCTGATGTCTAAACACCCAGAAATGTCACAATCAGATATATGGAGAAAAGCTTCTCTTTTTTTTTCCCCTAAAAGAAGGAAACGATCCCAAGTAGCTCTAATCAGAACAGATGAAGAGTCCCTGGTTCTCAAGCTCTACAGCTCGTCAAGGAGGGCTTAAATTCCTGAAATTCAAACACCAGGCAGCAAACACAAATGGAAAAGGAAATACTATTTTTCAGCTCAGCGTTTCCTCCCCATCAGCCTCCAGAACCCAGCCTTCACCTCCTGGTTCCTCAGGTGAGAGATCAGGACATCTTTAAAATTTTCTTTAGAAGAGTCAGAACAAATGAAAATAAAACAAATTTCTTCCCTTCTTTCCTGTGGTACAGAAATTCAGGTTCAAACAGAATATTTGTATTAAAAACACTTTAAATACGGTGACACTTGTGTCATTCCTGTAAGAAGTGTGAAATGGAGAAAGAAAAGGGTTTTAAAAGTCTGTGGGCTCCAAAAATGTTGTGGTCCCATGATTAACTGCGGGGAGTAAGATGCTGATAATACAGTTCAAATAAATAAAAATAAATATATATAATTTGGAAAATAATCCAGGTGGTGCTGCTATGAAATGATTGATCTTCAAGGCCAGGTTGGACAGGGCTTGGAACAACCTGGGCTGGTGCAAGAGGTCCCTGTCCATGGATTTTCACCAAGGATCCATAAGGTTCCTTCCAAACTAAACCATGGATTCCATGATAATTTCCTAGGTTTTGCCTGAAACCCTGAGTTTAGATGACAGGCTCCCACCTCAAAGCCCTTTCCTTGCAACAGATCAACTCCTTGCAGCCTTATTTTGGCTAAAATCCACCTCTTTCCTCACATCTCGGGGCCCTTTTTTCTTGATCAGATTTTACCTCCCAGACCAAAATTGCCAGAGAGAAATAAACCCAGATTTCTTCCAGTATTAGTGTGGAAGACAGGAATAATTTACCCTCACAAGACCATCAAAACTTGACCAAAAAACCTGCAGCTTGCAGTCTTCCTTCACAGGAAGACCAAAGGTTTGTCACTGCCCAGCCCTGGAGGAGCAAATTTCCTTTAGGATTGGATGACTTTGGAAACAGCTCCTTAAAAAGGAGACCTGCACTAGTAAATAAATACAAGTAGATAAATCAATTCAATTAGTTTTAGGAAATTAAATGGCAGCTTGAGAATTTCTTTCCCACTGTATATATAAAATTAAATATATGAACATTTTAATGTAAAGTTAATATAGAAGTTTATTGTCTATATACAGTTGTAGATATAGTTACTTCACACATATAAATATTTTCCTCATATATAATGTAATATGTTATATGTAATTATATATATTTAAAATTTATATATTATATATAATTTTATATGTATACATTTAAATTTATCTCTTGGAATATAAAATGAATTTCCTGGAATCACAGGGAATTAAGAAGAACTGGTGTAAGGAATTGAGGTTCAGGGATTGAGAGACACCCAGAATTTGGAGAAGCATTGCAATTGCCAATCAGGATGAAAGGAAAACTCTGCAGGAACTTTCCTGCTGCAATTTAGTTTTACATTTCCTGATGATAACGATGAGCTGAATTTAAGACTTTTAGTCTCAGATTGACCCTTCAGTCAATTTGCCCAGAGTTTGCCTCCTACTTCTTTTGATATGAGGAGTATTCATCCAAAATCTGAGTCAGGATGAAGGTTCAGATATACTGGAGTACATGTTTTGCCATCAGGAAGGACCTTTGCCATTTTCTGGAGTTATTTGTTATTATATTCCATAAAAATCTTCATGGAGAGACTCCTGCTTCTGCAAACACTTGGGAAAGACAATTTTCCCCATGCAGCAAAAAACTGTCTCAAAACCATTCAAAATTTCACCCTCTCTGATTAATAAGATACTCACAGATCCTTGAGCTGAAGTCCACAAGCTCCATCAGCCTGGCCAGAACCAGGAGGTTTTCTGTTTCCACCCTCTAATGTGGCTGGAATATTTAAGTTTAACCCCATCCCCCCACAACCAATTACCACAGAGTCTCTGAGGCAGCTGAACTCAGAATGAGCCTTCCCCAGAGGCCCTGGGATCCATCCCGAGGTTTCTCCCTGGAGTTTTAAGGATGGGATGCCCACAGCACACCAGAGCTGATGCCTGCAGAGCCTGAGCGGTGCCATTTGTGAACTCAACGCTGTCAAGAGGAAACACCAAAACAAGGATTTTTGCTACAGGCTAGAATCTGAAAGATGCTTAAATTCTTCTCTAATTCCATATTTCTCTTCTCCTCTTAGCCTCCCAAAGAAGCTTTTCCTTGCTGTTCCTCCAGCTCTCAGTGAGAGGCTCATTGCAGCAAGTCACTTTAGGGTCTGTCAGTGCTTTTTTCCAGCTGCTCCTTACACCCATGAGGGATTGATGGCTCATCTCCATCTTGGTGGCCACCACAACCTCCACAGCTGCTCTCCTGTCCTAGTGTCTGGGACAATTATTCCCCATAGGTAACACTTACAATTTTCCCTTTCCCAAGTTTTTCTGGGTCCCATCTGCCCATTTTTGATGAGGAAAGCTCATCTTGAAAAGCCATTTTGCAATGTGTGCTTTAAAATGAGTCCAGGAGACTCCCCAGGAGTAAACTGCACCAGCAGAGAATCCTGGAATGGCTGGGGTTGGAAAGGACCTTAGAGCTCATCTCATTCCAGGGCAGGGACACAGATGACCCCTTAGGGGGATGTGTCCATCAGGAGGAAACATCAGTGCTGGAAGTTCCATCTCCTTCCCACTCGCTCTTCCCACTCCTCTCATGGTCTGATGTTGTTCCCACAGATGATGGACACAATTCACCCTCATTTCCACAATTCCTACTTGCACAATGAGTCAAAACCTGTTGGTTTTGAGACCAGCAGATCCAGCACGAAGCCACAATGTGCAGAGTGACAGACTCAGGGTTTAATTCACTAAGGGCTCCTGTTCCTGTTCAAGGGTCAGGTGATGGTCAAGGCAAGACCAGCTGGACAAAGGCATTGGATGGTTCCTCAAACTATTATTCAAATATTGAATATTTTTTAAATATTTTTTTAAAAATATTCAATATTTTGTTGACAAACAATGGTTGTAAGGCCCCAGAGCAAGAGAAGTTGCTCTGGGGCTTATGTTTTAAATGCCTTAATGTTTTATTACATTAATAATTATAGAGGGTTTATGTTTTAAATAAAAAAGAATAAAAATAATCTTTAGTCCTATTTAAAGAAAAGATGTACAATCTTTTGTGAACCTAAATTAAACAGTGTCCTGAGGGTGGCAGGGAGGAGCAGAAGGTGGGAGAGCAGCAGGAGTTACACAAAGAGGTCCCAGTTCCTGGTTCTGATCACAGAGTGATGGAATTGCTTAGGTTGGAAGATCTAAGGTCATCAAGTCCACCCATTCCCACAGCAGTGCCAACACCACCACCACGTCCCCAAGTGCCACATCCACACACCTTTTAAATCCCTCCAGGGATGGGGACTCCACCACTGCCCTGGCCAGCCTGATCCAGGGCTGGACAGCCCTTTCCATGAAGGAATTTGCTCTCTATCCAACCCAAACCTTCCCTGGTGCAGCTTGAATCCAGGGCTGGACAGCCCTTTCCATGAAGGAATTTGCTCTCTATCCAACCCAAACCTTCCCTGGTGCAGCTTGAGGATGTTGTCTCCACACCTGGAGATGTGTGAGGTGAGAACCTCCAGGGTTCCTGCCATGGGGGTCAGCACAGCTGGTAAGAGAGGAACAGGAGCATAAACAGCCCAGGGGGACTGATCCAGGCAGCTGGACTAAATAATAATCAGGGAATTGTCAGTAAGCTCTGGTGATGCCTTAAGAGGTTACCTAGAACAAAGACTAGACAGAGTGAAGAATAAAGTAGGTATTTATAAAAAAGGCCTTCAAAGGATACACCACGGGCAGTACAGGATCCTGGCCAAGGCTACATCCAAGATGGATGCTGGGTCAGGAGTTTTCACACTTTTATAGGTTTTGGTCCATTTACATATTGGGGTTAATTGTCAAATTACAGCTTCAGGTTATGAAGTCCCATCCTCCCAGTTTGCTCCCCTCAATTTGCTGCTGTTTATTCTTTTCAGGCCTGAAGCTGCTGTGGTGTCCTTTGTGCTCAGGCTGGAAAAGGATTGTTTTCCTGTGAAGAGAACTTGCTAACAGTATTATTATAAAAGTGTTAGAATTATATAATAATGAGTACAGAATTTGAAAAACATGAAAGCTAAAACTTGAGGCATTATTCTCCCTGTCAGAGGCTTGACAATGCCTCTACCTTGTCAAGTCTCTATTCTAAACATCTACTAATAATAAAGGAACAAAGGATTAATCTCATTGATCCTGAGTGCCCGTGAGTCATGTGCCATCAATAAATCAGCAAACTACCTCGATCCTGCCTTGATTTAGTCCAACTGAGCAGCTTCTCCTCCATCCCAAGTTATTCCACGTCTCTAGGAGAGCTCCTCCACTCTGGATTTCACCATGGACCTGGCACAGGAGGAGGTAATGCACTGAGAGGAGGTTTTGGGGTTTTTTCACATATGCAGTGCTTGTGCACCAAAACATTTAGACCAAATATGTCACAGAATTCCGGGGCTGGAAGGACTCTCAAAGCTCATTCAATTCCAACCTCCTGCTCTGGGCAGGGACACCTTCCACTAGACCAGGTTGCTCCAAGCCTCATCCAAACACCAAAATTGGAGTGAAATTACTATTTTCAGCTGATATTAAACCAGCCAGCACATCATCTAAATCAAAGTGCAGAGGACCCCAAAAATGCTCCTCTGACATATTTCACAAAAATCCCAAGATATCACGGAGATCTCCATTGTACCTGGCCACGAAGTTCAAACATCCAAGCTCATTTTATTTTCCTGAGTCTCCTCCAAGCCTCCTTCACCTCCTGATTTCTCAGGCCGTAGATGAAGGGGTTCAGCACAGGGGTCACCACAGTGCAGAGCACAGCAGCCCATTTATCTCCTCCCCTGGAGGTGTCTGACCTGGGGATCAAGCACATGAAAATCAATGCCCCATAGAAGGTGCTGACAGTGGTGAGGGGCAGGCACAGGTGGAGAAGGCTTTGCCCTTGTCCCCAGCTGAGCTGGTGCTCAGGATGGTGGAGATGGTGTGTTGTATTTCTGTGGGAAATGGTTTGTCCCTCCCCAGAGACCCCTGGCGCCTGTAACCATGTAATTTAATCCTTCCTCTCCTTTCTGACATTATTGGTTGAGTTCCAATTATCCCTCCTTAGCAGGAGCCTGGATAAAGCCCTCTTCTTCCTCATTCTCCCTCTTTCCCCCGTGGAATAAAGGTCTTGGACTGCATCTGGGGGTTAGAGCCTCTTTTGGAATCCTTTGCCCTGTGCCTGAAATATTCCTCCAAAGCCTTCTGGGATCTGAGCTAGCACAGGAACTTTGGGGGGCTACAGGGGGGATATTTCAATGATAGCCACGTAGGACACCAGGACCACCAGCACGCTGGGAACACTGAGCCAAGATGAGGAAGCCTTCAGGATGATGAGGCTGAGGGTGGTGTCAGAGGTGGAGAGTGAGATCAGCAGGGAGATGTCGCAGAAGGACAGATGGACAGCGCTGGAGCTGCAGAAGAACAAGCTGGACAGCCCCAGGAGGTAGGACCCAGCCAGCAGCCAGGAGCAGCACCCTGGGGACACAACAAGGGATAGGAATAACAGTTCTTTACTAGTACATATAACAAGGTAAACAAAAACCAACAACAATAGTATTAATAATAAACTGAACCAGGAACCTCGAGGGACTTTGCTTCCCAAAGCCCAGGGCAGTTTGAGCTGGGTGCCCCTGAGAGCACCAGGCTGGAAGGGTGGAAAATCCTGGGCTGGTGGATGAGATAAATCAGAAGCTCTGCAGTGGTAGGTGGACCAAAGAGATGAAGCAGTGCATCAAATATGTCTGAAACTCTGAAGCAAAAGCCTTAGAAAAAAACAAAGATATACTCAAACCATACCACTGAAGCCTGGTCACCTTTTATATTTACAAGAAGAACCTCAATAATACAAGTTACTTGTACAAACTGACATTGAAAATCATTGCTAGATTTATTTTTCTTTATCTCTTAGTACTATCACATATACATGTTTGCATTTCATGAACAAAAAACCAATTTATTTTTAATTATTTCCTATTTTAGTAAAACGTGAGACTTCTTCCAGGACAATATAGCCTAAAATTGGGAAGTGAATTAATGAAGGAGAAGTATCTTAAAAAAGAACGGGTCTGTAATGCCTGAAACAAATGCAAATCTCAATCTAGCAAAGCACTTAAACTTAGGAGTCCTTCACTGAATCAGGGCTTTAGGATGATAATTTAAATTATTTCAATTAAGAGTAGTGTCACTCAGAACTAGTCACTACCTACTTACAAAGGCAGTGATAAAATTGGGAACATTCAGTGGCAATTTTTGTTAATAATTTCTTGGTTTTCTCATTATAATGCAAAGCAAGTTTTAACTTAGTCAATTCTTTAAGGATAACCTGCTGCATGCTGTAAGGGACTGAAATCTGACAAAGAGCCAGGGGCTCAAATTATAATCTCAGTAGAGGTACTGACAAATTCTGTAGCCTTGGGTACACGAATAAATTTTTGTGATGCTCCTTACTTATCTGTCCCATGGCTTTGTATCACATAGGGAGAGTTTTCAAAATGTAAACATACACACATATGTGCTCCCTAATTAATCTGCTAGATTATAGACTCCTTTGAAAACATAAGAAGTGTAAGATATGATAAAGAAGACATGATCTACCAATTCACTGGAATGCTAAAGAGAAAGCTCCTTTTTTCCCCTTTTCTCTTCCTCTCCCACTTAATCCCCAGAGGTCCAGTTCAGAACAGAGCCATTGACAGTAACAGGTACCAGAATTTAAGAAATAATTTCTTGATGTCAATTATGTAAAATAAAAATTGAACAATCCCTACTCTGCTAAGTGTGTCTGTCTTCAGACATGAAACACACACAAACCTACCCTTCCTCCATCTCACAGGATTTATTAGGACATCAGAATGTTGCTGCTCCCTCTGCTTCATAAATTGAATTTTCTTGGTCAGGAAAACGACTGATGAATAAATCTGCACAAATATTTCTGGTTACAGATAAAGGATATATCAATATCAGCAAAGCAGGCATTCAGTCTCATACAGAATTGCACACAGCCAAGAGATGTTTCAGTTATTTACATATAATTTTTTTTCCCAGGTGCCCACCCAAGAGTGTAGGCAGGCACATTACTTGGCTTAAACTTACCAGGAAGAATATCTGGTGTAAGAGCCTTGTAAGTGATGGAAAAATCAGCTCCATAATCCTCATAGTGAGGAACAAATTTCAGCCTTATGCCACTGGAGCCAATCAAAAGGCGTAATGGAAAATCTCCTCCACAGAACTTCCCTGAAAACTGAACATTACAGAATAATCACTGTTTAAAGCCTTCAGTTACTTGAGAAAACTTGCATGTACCATTTTTAATACTTAGCTGTGAAAATTTCAGGATGAAAAGGAAATTTCCTATCCATCCTTCTGCTTTCCTTATTAACCCATTAGCCCAAATAGATTCACACTATTAAAAATTGAAAATGATTGACACCAGAAATGTGATACCCTTCCCTAGCAGGCATTTCCCAACCTCTTCACCTCCCACACATTTATTCTTTTATTTCAGATCCTGTGTCTCAATGTATCAATCAAGCAAATGCAAGTGGAGCCACCAACCCCCACATCCCCCCTGGGTGCTCTTGCTATTGGAATAAAAAGTGCTCTGCCAGGTTATGGATCTTAAAGATCTTTTCCAACCTGACTGATTGTTCCAAAGAGCAAGGGGACAAAACTCACCCACGAGTCTGTCATCTTTTGAACAGGCTGATAAAGAATCAGTCACAGAACGTTTCTGGCTCTACATTAAAGTGGGAGAAAGGAAGCAGCATGTAATTCCCTTCTGGCACAAACAGAGTCCACATACACAACCTGGAATAAGAAATCAGTTCCCATCCACAAAAATGCAACCAAAACCACTCCAAAACCTGCACTTGTATGGGGAATATTCTCTGGGGGAGGGCTTTGTTTTCTCTACTTACTGGTGGTGTTGATAGGACTGTTCAGGCCTTCCAGGAAAATGTAATTCCCCTTTAGTGGTGAAGAGTTTGCCCTCCTGAACACTACAAAATGCTGTGAGTTAAAACATAATGGAAGGAATTAGGTTGGACACATATGAAATCAGCTGTTCCACCAAACTTCTGGAGGATGTTGTGAGACAGGATTGCTGACAGTGAGAGCTATACTTTGTTTCTGCTGGCAGACTGATGCTGTGTCCTCTCTTTTGTTTGGAATTAGGTTAAATCAGCTTTAAACCCCATTATCTGGGAGCAAGACTGAAGCCCTGCCAATGGGCTCTCAATTTTTTAAAAAATGGGAGTGCTTTTTTTTTTTTTTAACCTTAAAGAAACTCTTGGCTACATGAAGATTTCAGTACAAATAATTTTCTGTGAGGAAAAAGGGATACCCCAGAGCATAACAAAAGTGTTCATGGCAGCCCATTTGT
The DNA here is from genome assembly GCA_013400215.1 of Cisticola juncidis. Classification (NCBI taxonomy): domain Eukaryota; kingdom Metazoa; phylum Chordata; class Aves; order Passeriformes; family Cisticolidae; genus Cisticola; species Cisticola juncidis. Next base: position 24,611 of record VXBR01012359.1, read on the forward strand.
AGTAATGCCCTTGGTTATGTCACAGCTGGAGACTTCTGCAACAGTTCAATGTAATGTTAAAAATTACTTTAATAGAAGAAATAGAAGTTTTCTTCTTCAGCCAAGTGTCAGCAGAAACACAACACCACAAAAATGAAACACAACACCACAAAAATCATCTCCTCTTGCCCTTCCTTCTGCTTGCAAGGTGGCCCAGTAAGAGCAGCATTTATCAACGACTGTATAAACACAAACAAATTTAAGGACTCAAGTACTTATGGGATTATTTCCCCTGCAGCATACTGGGAAGATTGGTAAAAACGTGCAAAAATGTTTTCAAAAAGTTTCTTCTTTTATAAATTATATTAACAACTACTTTTATGCACTCTCACAGATACAAGATACTGGGGAAAAGCAGTGTACTCACCTGTGGAGCTCTCCACTTTCAGATCTAATAAAGGAGGGACAAGAAAGGGAGTGGAAAAAGAAGAATAACTTCCTGTAGTTTCATATTCACCATTTACTTTTGCCCATGTGAAATGGCATTTTCAAACAGCTGGCACTGAGGCAAACCCCAGTGGTTTTCAGGGACACAGCAATTTTAACAATATTTTAACACATATTTAACAATAAACTGGGGCTTGGAATCAAAACAAAACTGCAACTTCGGGCAATGCTGACATTGAAATAAACAGTTCTGGATAAATAAAAGATTCTGCCAGAAAAAAACATAAAATAAACATAAAATAAACATTCTGCCAGAATGAGCCATCCTTTGACAGGCCACTATTCAGTCTGAGCAGCACTTTTTTCAGAAGTTAAACCCCTTTCATTTTTCTCTGACACATTATGGGAGTTCCTTCTTTGAATCACCAGTTGAAGATGGTTTCTAACAGGAAATTTTATTTTTCCCCTCCCAATTTTTTTTTCCTCTCAGTGACTAAACCTCTTAAATAATCCTCCCTCAGTTTTTCAGTTCTCTGTGTAAGTTTTAACATCGTCTCCAAAACCCTTTAACAAGATTAGCCCAAACTAGAAGAAAATACCAATTCAGTTGGTAAAGTTCACCCCTGCCATTTGTATCTCCAGCTCCATGGCTTTGGCAGAGGTTCCTGATGGTCACACCCTGTTCCTCAGCAAAAAGGGAATTTGTGGACTTTTGGGAAGAGTGAACAAAAGCACTTTTGAGCATGACTTGTTGTCAGATGTCTGATCCAATGTGCTTTAGTTGAGAAAAGTGACAGGTGACTTCAAAGAAGTGCACGTGGAATCTCTGATACTTTCAACAGGTGAATTTTCTAAAAATAATAAGAAAATTTATTTACTAAAATAATTTATTTACTAAAAATAATAAGAAAAAAAAAATCCAATAAACGTGCCAACTGGCTGGCTGCATGAAAGGATCATTCTTTAAAAAAAAGCAAAAAAAAAAGCAAAAAGAAGGAAGACTCCAAGTAGGAGGCAAAGTGGAAGAGAAGCAAACATTTACAACACTCTCAATTTGGTTTTTGACAACTGCCAGTCACTACCACACACTTCAAGGACTGTGAAATGCTGCAGTGCTTTGACAGGAAATCATATAAGTGCTGTATCTTGAAAAAAAAGATAAAATTCAATAAAATGTTCTGAGACAGAGGGTTTGTCACAAGGCAGGGATGAGTTCCTGTGGAGATTTGGTTACAGCACTCACGTTCTCCTGGAGCCAGGACAGCACCAGGCTGAGGTCTGTGGATATTCCTGGGCATCCTCTGTTGTGATTTTCCTTCTTCTCGTTCCTCACCCACATCCCATCCCCCAGGTCATGACACCAGAGAGGGTCCAGGCCCCTTGACACAGAAGGGGAACTGCAGAGTCTCCCTGGACAAAAAGCCAGGCAAAATCCCAGGAGTCAGAGCTTGCACAGCTGAGCAAGGCTTAAAGAGTTCATGGAGGTCTCTTCTGTGCCTTCCTAAAACCTGCAACACAAGGGAGAGTCATTTTTAAAAGAGCTGTGAAGACACATGGGGTTTTAGGGTGTTTAGTCAAGAAGGGGAGAGACAGATTAATACCCTCATGAGCACATCTCTGATGTGCTGGAGCTGGTAAAAAAGGAGTGAGGAACAATCACTTAACCTTTATCACACTTCCTTTCCTTCCTGTGATCCAATTCTTTCTAATTCATCTTCAGGATCTTTCCACCATTAATTGATTTACCAAGTGCTCTGGAGTTAGAAATCCCTAAGCATTGTGGCACTGGGGTACATTGCAAAACTGCTCTGGGGAACCTGTCCTGCCACTCAGACAAAAATTAATGTGCAATCACATCATTAAATGCATTTCCCCATAGGGAACTGCTGAAAGAATCCATCCATCCATTCAAAGCTGCCAGTTTACAGAGGATTTGTTTAGTTTGGCACACAGAGCTGTGAGAAACCCTCCCAAGCACACAGGGCCCTGTGTTCAGCTCCCAGGAGGATCCCTCCCTCCATCTGAAATCCAGAGATTTCCACATCGTGGTCTCACCTCGGGTGGGTTTCTTTAAAGCTGACCCTGCTCTTGAACACTCCCTGCTCTTCAGGATTTGGGAGATGGACTTCATACAACACCTGAGGGAGCAGTCCAGCTGAAACACAAACAGTGCTCATGAGGAAAACTGAAAGGTAAAAAATGCCACTGTTAACACCACAAAAATCAGCTGGAAACCAGCTCTGAGCCGGGTTATGGTTACAAGCATGTTTTGGCAAAAATCCATATCCATATATATTTTTTTATATAAGCAATTTTACTTGAAAAAATTCCAAAGTGCTTCAAAACTCAAATGCAGGACTAAATTTTGTGATGACGCATTTTGAAGTAACTCACAGGTAGGCATGGAAGAAAAAATCCCATTTTGAGCTGACAATCCTTAAGGCTGGTTGAAGGTTACTTTTGCTCTGGCTCTGACCTGTGCAATCAAGCTCTTAGTTTCAGAAAATAAATAATAATAACGTGAGTGGCTTACTCTCCTTTAAATGACCCCAGCCACAAGTAGTGCAGATATATCCTGCTTCCAACTTTTCACGTGGGTGAGGAAGACCTGCTGGCAAAACTGAGGAACCTGCCACACAGGGGCACGAATTTTATTGGTAAGTATTTGAAAGAACAATCACAAAAGGCTTCCTTTGTAAGTGTTGGAGGGTTTTTACCCAAAAGAAAAACGTTGTTATTTTTGTGGAATCTGTCAAGTTAATATCATATTGACAATTTATCTTCTGCATGCAAAGAACAATAACTTTTTTGTCATGGAGAGGAAGATCACAACTAATCCTGGCCTTGGTGAAGTTGAAGGTGCCATGCAGCTTCAGAAGGGGCAGTGTCACACTTCATTGGGGTCCTGGGGACAAACCTGGGGTGCTGAGTGACAGATTTGACAGGCTGGGTCTGCTCAGTGCCCTCCCTGTCGTACTCTCCTGCAGGGACACGCAAGGATTGCCGAAGGTCCTGTGGAACAGAAAAATTCCAGTTCAGCTACACAACCTTCAACAAGAAAGGGAAAAATGGAGTTGCTTTTAAACAGAGAAGTTGTTACTTCTGGTACCCAATTCCTTTCATCTTAGATTTTAGAACATTTAAGAGGTGCAGTCAGCAAGAGCTGGGTAAGCCCTGTAGCACGATTTGGGAGATGAAGAGGAGTGAGGAGAAAAATCCTTTTGCAGCAGACCTGACCAAGGTGTTGTGATCCACTAAGGGACCACATCCTCCTACTGTGTTTAAAAGGGTTTAACCACATTGCTTTTTGAAGGAGGAGGGAAGATTTGGACATAGAAAAATGCAGAATAAATGAAGTCATTTCTCTAGGATCCTGAGTTTATTTTTAAAAAACCCAAAACATAAAATCACAGTGAATCCTGCCTTAGGGCTCCTGGTACCAGACCAGGTGTGCAGCAACACACAGTGGCTGGATCTCTGCAGAACATCTATAACTATGACAAATTTACTTCTTAGCTCACTGTTATCATCATCTACCATGCCTAAGTGAAGCTGATAATCTTTATGTGCTCCCAAAGGAAAATATTAATAGAAATAATTATCTGCAGTGATAATTATTCATTTGGTTCTATTTTAAGAAAGACAGAAGTAAAGCAACCAGTTCTGCCCAGCAGCAAATTGTAAAAGAGGAATTCTTTCTGGTGCACTTCCCAAAGCCAACATTGGTTACAATTTCTTTTTTTTTTTTTTTCCCTTAAAGATGAAAACTTCAATGAAAACACACTTCTAATGGATTTTGCTACAAACTCTGGTAAACTCTCTATTGTGAAAAACACACCATGCACAATCATGGACCATTTTGTTTTTGTTCTGGCAGATAGGAGGGTGTATTCAAAGGATGGAGGGACCAACACTTGTACAAATTGGGAAATGTGGGATTCTCCAGCCAAGTGAATCCAACATCTACAAAAAAGGGGGTTGCTGTTACCTCAGGATTGGAATGGCTGATGCAAAAGATTGCAGTGACACAATTCTGCTGACACAATGCTGCTTACACCAGCTTTTAAATAAAAAAGGCTTTCTGTATAAGTGAGTTTGTTCATTTATCTGATTTTTTCCCCCATTTTTCCCTAATTATCACTCCACACACCTTTTGTCCCTTGTGCAAAGACACAAGGACAGGGAAAAGAGAAAACAGAGAAAAATTAAAAAAAAAAAAGATTTATGTTTCGCCAGAAAGAATTTGGTACTTGGCAAATGAGAACAACTAAATAAATGAATTTTAAAAAATCAGATTCACAAAATAATTTCTTTTCTCTTTCTTTCAGCATCGAATAATTCTATCCTCCTATGCAAGGTTGTTTAAAGGAGATAAGTTATTTTTTAAATTAATGCTATACCAAACTCTTATTATCTGTGTTTTGACGAACTCTAAAAGCTCTTCTGCTTTGCAATTTGTAATCCCAAGAGATTCCTGACTGCTTTACAGGCTCTGGTTTCCATTCTTCTTTTCTATAAATTAATAAATCTTCATGAAGGAAGCAGAAACAATTGCTATCATTAATTATTCCAAAAAAAGAATAGTCTGGATTTTAAGATATAAGACAAGGGAAGGGAGGATCTGCTGGGTTCTGTTTGTGCCCTATGGGGATCATGATAAATCATGACCTTGCTGCAAATTTGGAAGTATTTAAATTTATTTATTTAACCATCAATCACACTTAACATTATTTGTTCTGAATCATCAAGGAATCAGGCAGAAGTTTTGTATGAATTACCCATGGAAAAAAAACCTTCCATATAGATAATTTAGAGGGTGAAACCAGTGCAGCTTCTTGATTTCAGCACTGCCTCCCAAGACTGCCACTGCCTCAGAGAAGAACCCCCAGGACCTAAAACTGGTGGAAAAGATGGGAAATTTCCCTCTCACCTTTCTGAGGAGCAGCTGGCACAGCCCAGAACTCTGTAACAGAGCAGCCCCAGCACATCCTGGGGCTGAGTGAAAACACCAAGTGTTTGTGACACGGGGAGGGAAATGCAGACCCAAACCCTGCCCTGCAGGGCAGCTCAGTGAAGGAAAAATTACTCATTAGTCCAGCCACAAAGCACCTCCACTAATGAATTTTCCAGATTAAAAAGACCATGAGTCTTCTACACCCCATCACTGAAGCCTTTGCTGTGAGATGCTGAATTTCTCTCTGAAACTGTTTTTTTTTTTTGAGGCAAAATGAATTTACCATGCCATGCTTTGCTAACAACACTTACCCAGGCAAGTCTACACATGGAAAGAGAATCCCCCCCAATCCACCATCAGTGACCACCCCAGCAATTATTTATGTGTTTATTCAATTCTAGTTTTTCATTCTTTCCCCTGCCAGTCAAAGGATAACAAACCCCAGCTTTTATTCTGAATATGCAGGTTTATAAGAACTGAATATAAACCCTGTCCTAGAAACGTTAGGGTGCAGTTGATTTTTTTTTTCTGCTATAGACGCAGAATTTATTATGAGTGCAGTTTCCCTACTAGTCCTGAGGAAATCTCCTGAGGAGATTTCTGCAACTTCTGAAACCTGTACCACCAACATGATTCCAGCTCTAATCAAAAACTTTTGAAAGCTGCTTTCTTTCAGGGATGCATTTGTATTTTGCAGGGACAAAACAAACCCTCCAGACCCCCAAACCATGGGGTCTGTGTGCAGCAGAGCCCTGCACTCATCCACAACAGGATGGCACAAAAACAAGAATAAACAATCTCTGTGGTCATAAGGGCTGCTGCCACTGGTGTGGAATGGAAACATCCTGCCCGTGGGCAGATGGAAAACAATCAGCACATTTCAATTTCTCACAGAGGCATCACTTTCTGTGCAGCACCAAGGAGGTCAGACAGGAAAAGCACAGAGGGGAACCCTCTGCACCTTACCTGGGATGGCAGAACACCAGGGAGGTTTTCTCATCCCTGATGGGAAATGTGAGATTCTCCAGCCAAGTGAATCCAACATCTACAAAAAAGGGGGTTGCTGTTACCTCAGGATTGGAATGGCTGATGCAAAAGATTGCAGTGACACAATTCTGCTGACACAATGCTGCTTACACCAGCTTTTAAATAAAAAAGGCTTTCTACAGAAGTGAGCCTGTTCATTTATCTGATTTTTTTTTCCCCCATTCTTCCCTAATTATCACTCCACACACCTTTTTTCCCTTGTGCAAAGACACAAGGACAGGGAAAAGAGAAACACAACTGTAGAAAGGTGGGTTTAAGACTCTTTAAATTTGCGGTATTTCCAGCCAGATTATCCTTGTCTTTTTAGATTTCCTGCTCAAACCTGCTTGGAAGAAACTGAGAAGGCAAGGCAGGCTGTGAATATTTATTTCATGAAGTGCTTTTGCAAGGACCCTGAGTAAAACTGTGAAAGCTCAATGCACTGAGCATCAGTCTGGCCGTCCACAGCACCCCAACAGAAAAACAAGTAATTTTTGGCACTTGGGTTAATCCTATCAGGCCTTCAAACAACAACAACAAAAAGTTATATGTAGAATATAAAAAGTGCCAAGGCTAAAAAAGCATTTTGGAAAGGCATAAATGTGCATAAAATCTGCATTTACAGGTAGTCAATAATTCCATTAGATGAAGTCTGTGCTCCTGAAATCAAGGGAGTGGGTTTGGGTTTGTACAAGACAGCAAGATGAACAGCTCCCACTTTTAAACTTTTAACTCATCCCCTTATTCTGTGTTCTCCTCTTCTGCTACCTATTTGTAGCTCTCCTGAGCAGCACCTGCTGGCCTTGCCCCACTTTTCACTGCAGCCCCATTTTTCCATTTTCCAGTATATGAGAGTTACAGATGCAGGCTCAGTTCCTTACATCTGTGATGAGCAATTCTCCTTTTGCAGCCGAGTCTGCTCCTGGACAGAAATTTGACCTTTCCAAGCAAACAAGACCCAAACCAAACCAGGTGAACAATGTCAACAAATGCAGAAATACTTCAGGCTATGGAGAGCACCGTGCCTTGAGGCACCAGCCAAAGCTTCCCTTGGATGGAGTCCAGCCTTTAACTGATTAATTGGGAAAGGACAAGTGAAGGAAGAGAGAGGGAACAAAACTGTGCTTAGCTTAAGTATTTGACCTGAATATCTCAAAAATCTTTGCAAGGACAGATCAATACTAATGATTTTCAGCTAAGATTTGGCATGTGGATTCAACAAATCAGCAACAGTCAGAGGCAAGTTGGTCACTTAACTCCCAGCTTATTCCCCTCGGGAATATTCTGTGAAATGCCAAGCCTTAATAGCACAGTGGCAGCTCCTCAAGGTAAACAGAAATAAAAAATAATAAATCCAGTGCATCACCTGATTTTTTTGGAGAGCACAGTGAATACATCTCAATGCCTGCTTCTAACACGGGTAAAGATTTACAGTGCTTGCAGAATATGCTCAAAATACACCAACACACCCTCTCAGGCAGGCAGCAGTGAGGTGAATCCTTGCAGATTTTTTCAGAAACACAATTAAAATAAAATACATCACATCAGCCTGGCTATGCTGCAGTCCTGTCTGCACTGCACATCACATCAGGAACAGGAGATGAAAGCAGAGAACTGCAGATGGCTCCAGGGGTCCCCTGTTTCACAGTGGGTCCCTCTGCTTTGCCAGGAGATGGAGCTGAGCCCAAGGAGTGGGAAGAGATGAATGACCTGTCAAATTAGCTTAAAACTCCAGGAGAAGGAAGTCCAGGAGCAATGGATGTGTTTGCTCTTGATCAGCCAAGTGAGACCAGCTCCCCCTGTTACAGGAAACTGGCCCAGGGTCTGTTTGCTCCCTTCCAGGCTCCCTCTCCATGGATAAATCACTGATTTTCAGGATCCACAATCAAGAGCAGGTTCACAGCCCTCAGTTACTCGGAGATCAAGCCAGAAAGTAGAAGAATGAAGAAGCAGCATGCTCATAAAGCTATTTATGTTGTCCCAAAACTGTAGGAAGGTGGATTTAAGACTCTTTAAATTTGGGGTATTTCCAGGCTGAAATCAAGGGAATGGGTTTGGGTTTGTACAAGACAGCAAGATAAACAGCTCCCACTTTTAAACCTGGAAAAGGAGACAGAGAGAACAAGAGAGAGAGGGAGGAGCTGCAGAAAAGTTAAAATCAGAACTCTGTCTTCTGCTGCTGATACTCCCAGAGCAATGTGAGAGTGTGGGAAGCAAAGCCAGCCCAAGCACAGAGAACAATCCATTCCAGAGGGAGGGGAAAACCAGGCCAAACAGGATAAATGGACAAGGATGGGGTATTCCCTTCATTTTCAATTAAAATACAGCCAGCAGCAGGATCCTCTGCACTGACATTCCTCCTGCCAGTGGGATACTGAGGGATACACCCACAGCCCTGGCAAAGGCAGGAGCCTTGTTCTGCTCCAGAACATCCATCAGATGGCAGAACAGCACCAGCTCTGCACCCCGGTGGGTTATTAACATCCCATCCCTTGGTTTGGTAGCAGCCAAGCAGCAGGAAAAATCAGCAGGAATCGTTTTCCCTCTATGCTGCAAGACAAAACCCATTCAGACACAGGGAGGTGTTTAAAGCCACGTCTAAAGGTTTGGTTCTTGATCCTTTCAAGGCTCTGGAAAAATGAATTTCACTCTCTTTTCATGGTTGCAGAGAAGGCTTAAGGAGAACTGAGAAATCTGCAGGGTTCTCTGGCCACAGTGAGGAACCCCACGATGCTCACCAGTGACACAGCCAGCACAGACCTCGCTGCAGGGTTTTTTGTCTGGTTTTACCCATTTTGTGGTCACTGCAAATTGTGGAATTTGCAAAGCCTTCCTGTCCCACAGCAAACCTGAGCAGGATTCACCCTTGCACCAGCACATGCACCGACACAAAGTCATTTGGGTTTAAGCTGTGGACAGCTCAGAATTCTCCAGCTGGATTCATATTCCTGATTTTTCACTTCCATGACCAGACTCCTGCTCACACTGCAGCAACCTGCAATACCTGCAGCCACAGGAGACTCGAGGCTCAGGTATTACCAGCAGTGAAACTCTGTTTTTTTCCTTTAGGGAACAGAAGTATCTACAGTAAATACCACAGCAGGATGAGAGAGGGGAAGTAGAAAACTTTTGTCTTGAAACTAAGGGGATTCCGTGTTTCTGCAATGGTTGGTGTAGTTATAAATAATGAGGAGGAAATGAGAGCTCTGCCTTAAAAATACCCAGTACTTTGAATTTGCACACATGACTGAAGCCTTTGAAAGAACAATTGGGAAGGGAAGAGGCAAAAAAGTGAAAGCAGAAAAGCCAAATGTACAAAAACACCTCAAACCCCCTTTGTTTGTAAGATGATCATGCAAGATGTGAAGCAGAGTCAAGACACCAGAAGAGCCTTAAAAGCTCAAGAAAATGGATTTAAAGGAGTTCCAGGGCTGATGTGAAACTGCATAGTGTGGAAAACTGAAGTGTGGCACTGGTGGAGCCTCTTGAGCAATTCAGCCAAGAGCTGGAGGCCTCTGACAGCGTCACAGAGCACCACAGAAACCACACCAGGCTCCAGGACAGGAAGGCTTCTGCCTTTCCCCAGCAGATGTGGGACATTCACATCAGCAGCAGCAGCTAAAACCACTGAATTCTGTACAAAACAACTGCAGTGGAGTAAATAACAAGGCAGGCAGGCAGGTTTTAGTGCCAGCCCTCTCTGCTGCGGTCACTCATTTCTGACATTGTGGCACGAGATTGGTCACCACCTTTATTCCTGGCTCAAAGACACGTGAATTCAACAGTGTCAGACACAGTGTTAATTTAAACTGGACAAGCTTTGCTCTTAATTTGATGTAAACAATTCAATTAAACCACCTACAATTTCTGTGCAAGACCTGATGGCCGTGGGGGGTTGGCCACAGGGTTGTGAGCAGCGCTGTGCTGATGGTGCAAGAGCTTCGGCCAGTCCTGAAAAAATGAAAAAAGCAAACCCCCCCCCAACAACCAAAAAACAAACAAACAAACAAAAAACCCCAAAAACCAAAAAACAAACAGCCACAGCAAATACTGACTCCCTGCAGAAAAAAANTGAAACACCATGAATAGCAGTGTTTCTTTCACAAATTTGTGCACAATGCAGCCCTTTTTTATGTGGGAAAGCGCCGTGTCAAGCCCTCAGAGCTGCAGGTCACAAATGCTGCAGAATGCTGTGGTTTTGTGGCACTCTGTGCTGGTTCACACTGAATTAGCACACACCACTTTCTGCACTGCTCCTTGCTCTAATGCAATATGTATGGGGTTCCATCACTAATTCATGCTTTAGGAACTCTCTGCTTTCTCTAGAGCAAGGGTCAGGGTAAACTGTAGGTTTTGGTATCTTTTCATGCCAACAAAAAGATATAATATAATAATAATAAAGCCTCAGCACAGAAAGCTTGAGTTGGTATGTCTGTGTTTGAGGTGGATGAGTGGAAATGGGGTAGGATAGGAAAACAACACAGCAAACTTCAGTGAGGTGCATCTTTACCTCCAGAGTAACATACCAGGAAAAAAAATTACACAAAATCCCCCCAAAACAGGTAAACCACACTCCAATATTTTTACCTGCAATATTAGAGGTCCTCTGTGGGCTTAGGAGAGTCTTTGGCAACCTGAACTACTCCCAGACAGCAGGAAAGCAAAGCAAAAGGTTCCTGTAGCTTCAGACCCTCTCTCAGCCTGCAGGAAGGATGCTGGATTTAGGACTGTGAGGAATTAATAATTCAAGCAGTCTCCAATATTTTCATTGCTGCAGGCAGGAGAGAACCCCACAAGGAAGGACTGGGAGAGAACCCCACAAGGAAGGACTGGGAGAGAACCCCACAAGGAAGGAATGGGAGAGAACCCCACAAGGAAGGAATGGGAGAGAACCCCACAAGGAAGGAATGGGAGAGAACCCCACAAGGAAGGAATGGGAGAGAACCCCACAAGGAAGGAAGGGTTACTCACAAGGGGTGCTCAGGCTGCAGTGCCTCAAAGCCTCTCCAAAAGGCCAGAATTCACCACTGGGCACAAGAAGATTCTGGTCACAGCCCGATTTTTCTGGGCTTTCACAGCTTTTGTCACTTGTGAGGCTCTGTCCAGCCAAGGTTCTCCTGCCCAGATTGAGTTAAATATAAAATTGACCAACACACAGCCACTGTCCAGACTTAATAATTAAGTGGAAAAACCTCCACTAAAGAACTTGGGTGCACTTTGGCTTAATACTTCTTAAACTTGATTTTTTTTTTAGTTATACTCATTCATTCCTCACTCTGAAATCCCCAGTACAAGATTCTCTTATTAAGTGATACAATTAAATAAACAAAACTAGGATTTCATATCAATTAGCCTTGCATGAGTGGCCACTGCAAAGGTCAGAATAGCAGAAAGGCTGAAATAATTCAAAACAAGAAAAATAAATCAATTTAGAGCCTCTGAGATGCTGCTCTTCTGTTGCATATTTTACACATATTTTTGACTATCTGGACACTCCAAAACTTCAGTATGTACAACTCCATCTAAGGAGCTACAGAGGAGTTAGGAGAAGTCCTGCTGAGGGTCAATGATCCTGACTTTTTGGCCAAGCCAATGAGCCCAGAGGAAGCCCCATTTTGCCCTAATTTGATTGCTGTTGGCATCCAAACATCCCAGCAAGCAGTGCAGACTTCACTCATGCAAAAGTCTCTCCTACAGAGAGCCTATGATTCTTGATGCAAAAATCGCTGCTTTTAGAATTAAAGTCTAAATTAAATCATCTGCTGCTGTGTAGCTTCAATTGGCCAACCCCAAATCCATCTGAGCTGGGTGGTTTGGCTGTTTAGACACTTTTATTTTTCCTTTCAGGAAACTTCTCTTTAATCAGAACATTCCCCTTATCCATCAAAAAATGCAAGTTCAGTTTCCAGGAGCAGAGCAGGCAGCAGGCACCAACCACTAGCACTCCCTGCTTACCCAAAGGTCTGCAACAACAGCCCCGTGGGGAAACCTCCTCTTTTGGCTCATCCTCCCTTTTCAAATGAATTGTCACTCCAAATAAAAAAACAACAAACCCACACCAGAGCACCAGCATCTGTAATATTGTTATTAACAGGGCACCAGCACATTCCCTCGACAACTGCTTAGCTCTGCATTCCAGCTGGCTTTAAAAACCAACTCTAGAACACAGCTCCTACAGAGCTGCAGGATAACTAAAAGGGTTTTTTTTTAATCCCCTCAAATGTGTGCAGTTACAGGGTCCCAGGCTGTTTTCATTAACTGGCAGGAGGAAAGTGCCTTTCATGCAATGCACCTGAACCTGCTCCTCTGCCTTCACCTCTCCATTTCTTGCTACCTGCTCAAGAGCACTTTTAAGCTCTGACCCTGTCTCTCAGAAAATTCATTTTCCAATTGTCAAACTTCTAACCCCAACAGGAAACAAACTACAGCCCACAGCTCTTAATGCAGCCACAAAAACAGCTGTCATAGCACAGTTTTTAATTTTTCACACTCATTACTAATCCTTTCTATTCTATTCTATTCTATTCTATTCTATTCTATTCTATTCTATTCTATTCTATTCTATTCTATTCTATTCTATTCTATTCTATTCTATTCTACTCAACTGTCCTGGAGCAGAACTTACTGACAACACAAGCTCTCTGTTAGTAACTAAACAAGCCCAGGACTTAAGGCTCCAAAGTGCATCCAACCCACCTGTAAGGGTGAAATGGAGCTGACAAACCTGCCAGCTCCTTGGAGCAGTGGAAATCCTCTTGTCCACCTTGCACTGCAACATTTAAGCTTTTGCCACAAAGATTGGAAAGCCACTCACACATTTGTGTGTGGACACGTATTTGCTAGCAGAACTTACACCCAAAAAAGAGAAAATCGTGTAATTCGGAGGAGATGGTTTTTATTTGGAAGTTGGCACTAGCATTTATTCTGCTATTTAATAATGAGATAGAAAGTGTTTAATTGTAATACAGTTCAGCCTGGCTAAATACCACCATATGGCATATGGTCTGCAAAGTATCAAACTTCAGTGAATTTTAAAAGTATTGCCTGTATAGATTATTTACTCCAGTACTTTTAAAACACAACACTGGTGCCAGGCACCACGTACAAACAGTCCCCTGAGGCAAGACTCTGCTTAAGAAGTTAATTACCAGGTAAGAGTGACCTGGGCTCTGGTTCTCAGTTCCCAACAAACAACTCATCCTCAGTCATTCCTCTCCAAAGAAAAAGAAGTGAAAGAATAGCAGTGTCAGAAAATCTGCTCTGATAATGTTACAGTCTGAGTGCATATCAGGGGTAATTGCATGTTATTTCTGAATTCAGCAATACTGAATATTGCTTTTGTAGTCAGCTTAATAACACAGCTCAAAATGTTAGTGCAGTGAAATCCAAGCAGAGCCTACAACTCCACATCACGTGTATTTAAATCATTTTAGCCCAAAGACATCCCAGACAGTGGCCAGGAGCTTGTTGTTCAAAACCTGTAATACAATCAAATTTCACTTACAGCCTTTGTACCTGTCCTCTTCCCTTAGATAGTTCATCTTGGCAGAACAGAGTTCAGCAGCCTGAGACATCACCCTGCAGCAATTTTACAGTTAACTAAAATCAATTCCTGCAGGAACAAGAACCAGTGTTTGCAATAACTCAGTAAAGTATTTACTCCCCAAACACGACCTCTAAGGCAGTTACAATTTCCACCCTAAAGAAAAGGACAGCAGTAAAAAGATTTTAAGAGCAGTGAGTCATCATCTACCTTCTCTTTTAACTTTTCATTTTCCATTCTTCTTTCAGCCAGGTGCAAATTCTACCAACAAGCCCTGCAAGTTTTGTTTAACCCACTTGTATAAGATCAGACACTTTTTTACCACTTACCTGTTCTTTTTAAGCACAATTATTCCTTTTTATCAGAAGGGAGCAGGGCAGAAGGCTTTAGACAAGTCTCAAGCAGTAACTTCTGCAGTAAGGCTGAAATGGCTCCTCCCATCTCCCACCTGCATTCTGTGTCCACCTCCAGCTGTGTCTGACTTCCTTAGGGATCCTGTGGAACTGCTGCAGGAAAGAAGTTTCTAGAAGGGTGACTGAGCAGCCTTCAGCTCCCAAAACCCCAGAAATGAAGCAGGAGACACCCTCAGTTTCAGCCCATTCTTTCAGCATCACTTGAGGCACAGCTGAACTCCCTGTTCTGCTCTGAAGCCTCAGGCATTTACTGTGCAACACCTGTGTCTTTTGGCAGCACCACATGCTAATAATTACCTGTCCTAAACTCTCCCACTCGGGTTTCTAAAAATAACCAGGTGATCTCCAATGTGGCATAGGTGGGAAGAGGAATTAAGAGAAAGATGACCTGTATGAAGATTTCATGCTTTAAAGATTAGAATCATCCCTCGTGATGCAAGGCATCATCTTGTCATGTTTTAATAGCTCTATGACAGCAAATGCAAAGAACATTTCAGTGTGCTGACAACAGCCTCTCAGGATTGTGCAGGGTGTTACTGGGAGGGTGCAGGTGACGCTGAATTTCCACTTTGGGTGTTTTTTCTGCCTCTGAAGTGCCAGAGGAGATGGCTCTTTCAGCCAAGTTACCCTACCATGCCACCACACTCCCAGCTTAACCCCAAAAGATGCCTGCCATAAAAAGCTTCATTGCTCAACCTGCGTGCCAGGCACATGGAAAGCTCCCACAAGAGAAAGGAGCATCTTTTTCCAAATTGTTAATTCAGCTTCCGTGACAGCAATCCTGATCACTGCTGGCTCCCAGGATAATAACCAGACAAGAAGCAAAACCTCCAAGTTTCCACAAGAATGACTACAGTGACAAGAGTCTAAAACAAATTTAAAAAGAAGTGCCAAGAAGAACTGGCAGATGTTTTTGCACTTGGTTAAAAAAAGTTCATTTCTAATTAGAAGATATTTGATAGGTGCTAGGGCAACCTTTAAAGAAAAAGCACCAACTGATTCCATATTCTGTGTCTCTGAGTTTTCAGAGCATTTTTCTTCTTACCAAGCCATATTAAAAATATTTTAGCTCATTAATTCAGACATAACTAATATTTTCTACCAACAGATTAACTCCTATCAGTACTTTCCCTGCAGTCATAGCAGAGACTGATAAAACAGAGATCACTTAACATTTGAAAACATGAAACTGTCTCTCTAACCAGAGGACTGCTATAAAAAAAAAGCCTTCACAGAATACTACTGGAGTAGAATTCCCTACAATATCTTCAGCCACTCAATGTCCCAGAGAATTCTGAGCCACATTTCCTGCTCTTTGAACTCCTACACAGGTGCTAAGCACCTACTGGCCCTGAGATGCAGAAACCACACAAATGCAGGAAGCAGCAAAGCAGCAGCTGGTCTATCCAGAAGGTGACTGGCTGGTCTAAGTGCAGCACATTCCTATTAAAAATAGATATACTCAGTTTTCAATTAGAGTGGCAAAGAGCGGGAGTTACCTTGTGTGCTTTTCTTTCCAAATCAAATATTTATCAGAGGAAAACCACAGGTGTCACTGACAAGGAGAGATTAGCTGTGACTTAAAACCACACACCTGGATTGAAAAGTGGTGAGACATGCTCTGCTTACCAAGTAACCTTAAAAGTGCACGTGGTAGCCCAGGCAAATTAGAAGCCTTTCATTTGTTTCCAAGAAGTAGAATTTAATAGTATTAAAACTCTAAAGTGGCATTTTCCCCACAGTGCCTGGCATTAATGAAGTGTTTGCAGCTGAGAGCTTCCAACCTTTGTGTCTCAAGTCAGCTGAGTGGTGGCAAGAGCAGAGGCACCAATGGCAGCACCTGGGTGGGGAAGGAAAACAAAGGAGGCAAGAGTTTTGAAGAGTTAGTTTGCTCAGTGCAATCTGACACTCCATAAAACACTCCAGTACCAGAACTTACTGCAGCTTATTTAAATCCAGAGCTCAGGACTTCCTTCTTAAAAAACTTCTTCAGCAAGGGGACATGGAACTCAAGACCTGAATGTGGAAGCTGCCGTGAACATGGGAGCTGGTGCAAAGTGACACAGAGGAAAAAGGTGATTATTGTGAGTCCTACATTAGAACTGCCCTGAAGTTCACTTGAATCCTTCCCCTAGTCACTAGGCACAAGATTCTGAACCTACATGCTGTGTGCATCATGCAACAAATAGCAGGTTTCTGACCTAAATTAGGAGAGCCTTTATGAAACAGGAAGGATAAGATGGGTTTGAAAGATAGAGGCAAACAAGAACCCAACCAGTCTCTCTCAAAGTAAAGGTGATTTCACACAGTTGGAGAATACATGAGAACAAATATTAGCCATATTCAGCCCCCCTTAACTGAACCATTTCCTTTTGTTTCCACAGGTCTCTCTCTTTCCCACCCCACAATGTGACTGCTTTTGCAAAGTCTCTGCTTATTTTAAGCATTTGCCTTATGATTCTGAATCATACTGAGAAAGCTGTATACTAGAGGAAATCAAGTTTCCTAGCTTTAGATTCTTGAATTCCACCCAAGTAGGTGCCTAAAACAGCAAGCATAACTATTTGTGTCCTGGACATCCAGTTCTGGGATAATTTCATCAGGAATGAAGGAAGAAAGGATGAGCAACTGCATTTTATAAAGACAAAAATAATTCAATTACATTATGCCACTTGAATGTGGATTAAGGCTGACATACAAAAGTTAATCGTGTCTAGGTACTGAATCCTTTTCATTGAGGTGGCAAATCTGATGTTTGTTGATGAAAACAAGAATGGCACAGCTCCTTTCTGCTGCTGATGGACTGGACTGCTGTTTCTGCACAAAGGACACAGCAGAAACTCCTGTCATAAGGGGCAAGGGCAATTTAAGATTTAATGCTCATTCTACACCCCAGAACATTGTAGCTAAGTGGTGGTTTTAATTTTTTTAACTTCTAAGGATCTATGGCAAGTTTCCTTTTTTCCATATGCTCGTTAAGAGGCAAAAGAGGCCTTGTTTCTCCACGAATTTTCCAAAAGTGAGAGTAGCTACAGAACTACAATCCTCAAAGGTAAAACAGTTCAATTACAATGACATTAAAGGCTTATGGTAACAATTCCAGCACTTGAGGTTAATGGCTGTAAATGAATCAAGAATTTTAAAAGTCCCATTCACCCTACCTAGGGCTCTGAGCATCCCAGTGAATTGATGTGTTGGAACTTGTGCTTTCACCAATTAGTCACCACTTCCCATAGCAGGAATAAAAGCTGCTCAGAGCTGTCATTGTTCCACATCCCAGAAGAGACAGTTGCATAATTACTAATTACCTATCAGTGAGTCACAATAGCTGTGGAGCAGGGAATCCAAAGCTCCTGCTCTGAAGAGAAGCACTGAGATAGCACGAAGGAGAAAAGCATTTATAAATATCTTGGAAGTGAAGCGGGGTTAAATTTAGTTCGAGATGGCAGAGCAGCAGCTCGGTTACACAACCTTTAACTCCAAGTGCTCTGCAGCAGGAAGGAGTCCAGAGCTGCCTGAGGGGCTGAGCAGTGCTCCACAGGAGAGGAAGGAGACCTGGAACTGAAAATGGTGAGATCTGTCAACCTGAGCTTCTCAATTTATGATGGCACAGCTCGTCTTGAAAATAGGAGCTGACAATTCCCATCAGCGCCGCTGTTTCTGGAGATTTACTCAAACACACACAAAAACTGCACAGGCTTCAGCACAAAGAGATTGACAAACAAAGATACACCTAAATACATTTCCTCAGAGCAGGAATTCTTTGGTGGCTTTTCTTCATTTCTATTTTCAGGTCTGCTCAACAGGCTGGGAAATACAAATAGCTCCCAGCTCGGTGCTTCTCAATCCAAGTTACCCTTTCAAATCTCTTATTTCCTTCTCAACAACACAGGATTTAATACTCCACTATGAAGAAAGGGCAAAATGTTCAACACCACAAGACACAGGGGACAGCATCTGAAAACCTTTTTGGTCTTTGCTTCCAAGTTTGAATTTCAGACCAATAAAAACCATCTCGGTTGGGTTTTTTAGTCTTAAAGGAAGGGTTAAGCTTAAAGCTGGCAGACCCCAAACCACAGCTTGCAGATCTTTAGGATTGTATTCTTGACACAAAATAGGAGGAATCTGTGAAAACAGAATATTCCAAGAAATGAAGGTTAAAAACCAAAAACCCACAGCATTCTGGTGATGCACTAACTTAATGCTACCTTTCCCTCCCTTCCCATGAAATGTAGATGCCAAAAATAACTGGAGTTGCTTGAAATGTTAATCCTAAAGCTTCTGCAAAACCACAGTATCTTTTATAAACCATATGAAAATGCAGTTGGGTTCATACTATTTAAATAAACTTGAAACTAATAGTACAAATTAGCAAGCAATGACAATTACACACAAAAAAGTCACCGTGACCAGGGATACCTCACCCTGTGTTCTGGTTTCAGCTCATGAAGGTTTAGATTCCAGGGTTTTGGTGGGTTTCCTGGGGTTTATGTTTTGCTTTGTGATTGTGAAGTTTTTCTGTTTTGCTTTTTTAAAAATGCACATTAGTCAATAACTTGATTTTCACAGTTGCTCAGAAAGGAAAAGAACATGTTCATGTATATTAAGATGGCATTTAAATTATCCAGGTATTTTCCACAAGTTACACTAAACAACATAAAAAAATACAATGAACACTGTAGCACTTTCAAGGGATTTGTTTATTTTTGGTTTACAAACAAAGGCACCCAATATTTCTGTTTATGTCTTATAAAAGCTCACAGATTTAGCATTTGCTTCCAAACATCTGTTCCTACAGCAGAGAAAAACATTACAGGAAAATGCAATTTTTTTCCTGGTCCCCAATTTAAATACCAGTAACAGTTCAGTGATAAGGTTGTTTCAGTCTGTTCCTATTCACCAGCTGATACCCCTCCTGTAACTTGCTAGTCAAAACACTGAGTCTGCCTTGGTGGACCAAAATCCAGTTCCAGTCTATTTCTGACCAACATCCTTTATTTATGTGCAATCACTGGTGTGAAGAACTGCAGGAGCACAGGGCTCCCACAGGGGAAAAACCCAACAGTTCCAGGTAGAATTTCCCAGACTGACCACAGGAAGTGCTAAGACCAGCAGAATAAATGTGATACTGAATCTACTGTCAGGTCAATGGGATGACTGATGAATTGGTGTAAAATACCAACAGGGCACAGAACAACAGTCTCCCAAGAGGGGAAGAAATGGGTTTCTAAATTGGCAAGTGTTTAGTGTAGAGGTTAAATAAGTTTAGGCTTAAAATAATCCCTCTTTTTGTTATTTATCCAAAAAGACTAAATTTCTAAGCATTGTCTTGGACCAGAAGTAATTGGTGCATTGGCTTCATAGTTTATCAGTATTAACAGTATTATCAGTATTAACAATCTCAGTATTAACAAATCAACATTAGAAGTATCATGTTATAATGTTCATATATCATGTTTATAGTCAGAAACAACCCAAATTGCTAAGTGGATTGTTTCACAGGATAACTTTCAGAGTATGATGTACTTATCTTTAGCAAACCTCAGCCACGTGCCAACATGGGACAAGGCGTGTCATTGGACAGGAGGCCCCTCTAAATAAATCTATAATTCAGGAATGCTCAAGCATAGTTTCAGGTCTAGTGAGATACTTGGGGAGGCAGCTAAAAATGTCATATACCTACTGTATCTGGTAAAGTGTAACATCTCCAAGTACAGAAGCCTTAATTGATTTCAGCCACAGTCAGAGATCTCTCACACAAAGTGTGGTCCTAGACCATTCAGGCTTTTCATCACTAGCTTTATATATACACCAGTAATTTTAAAAAGAAATTACAGCTTAACTACTTACTACAGAATATTTAGCTTCAACAAGGAAGCCATTACCTTTTCAAAATGAGATATACACCTGCAGGAAAGGTGTTCTCTTTAAAGTAATAGTTTTTAGAAGAATAGCAAAATAAGTTCTTTACAAATTCATTTCAATAGGACAAAAAATTACCAAGGGCAAGTATAATGTAGTTCTTGTGTAATTAAGTCATTATTTGCCTTTCCAGGCAGATTCAAGAACAAATTCATCAGTACAAACTGATTTGAATGAATAAACACTGGGCAAGGGTGGTGGTCAGTGCATGAATTAGAGGAACACTACAGTGCTTTCAAATCTGTGCAACCAAAATTTAAAGGGATCTTCATGTATTGCCTTGGATTAAAGAAACAAGCATTCAATCTTTTCTAACAACTTGCCATTTTTACAAATGTCTTCCCTACTGAAACAAAGTAACATGCAGAAAAAACCCCAGATTTCTTCAGGTTTAAACTTAATAATTTAAGTTAAAAGATAGCTGGAAGAACTGTTAACATCTATTCATTTTGGAGCAAGGTGCATGTTACTCTGCTTGCCCAGTGAAATGAGGTTTTACTAGAACAGGGATGAGAAACTGTGCCTGTACATTGGTGTTGCCCATGCATCAAATTTAACAGCTCAGAGATTTAAAAAACAAATCATTAATTCTTAAAGTATTTGCTAAGATTGCTTACAACTGTGTATCTCTTAAACAGGTGTATCTCTTAAAGAAAGTCTACAGTTTGTCCAGCTACTATTACCAGCAATATAAATAGCAACCAAGCATAATAAAATCATTTTCATTACATTTACCCTTTGCAGTCAGAAGTGCTGGCTCTGTGTGCTCAACAACAACAAAAATATCATTGAAAAGAAGACAGTAAATGACTTTATTTACCCCTCTCTGGATAACACTTCCTTTTATCTGCTCAATGTAAGGATCAATTCTGCTTTCAGAGTAGCAAATTGTTCATGCCGACACAAATGCAAGTTGGACACAGTCAGGCTCAAGCACAGAACCGAATCACAAAAGTGCATTCTGAAGCCCAGATATACAAAAGGCCTTTCAGTAAGTAAGGAAGGTTGGTTCATTTTTTAAATTCTTTTAAAGCAAAGGAGGCACCATTGTTGCATCCCTACTTTGGGGGGAAGGGAAGAAGTGGCAAAACCTAAAGACAAATTACAAAAGTTCTTAATTATTTTATTTCAGGAGATCCAGAGTCATTTGTACACTTTTGCAACTTGCAAAACCCTTTGTAATTTAGAAGAATTTCCAATAAATAAGTCTACAGCAACTACTATCTACTATGCCAATATTTATCTTGCTCAATGTGGAATAAAACTTAATAGAAAAAAAATCAGGTTAAGGCAGATTCCAATCAAACACGTTCCGAATTGCACAGTTATGTTGGTCAGTGGTCTAATATGTCTTCTCCAGGTCAAAGAGTTAAAGTTATCTAAAAGCTTTTCTAAGCCAATTAAGTGTGGCACTTGCCCTTTTTCTTTGCTCCGTTTCCAGGAAGATACACAGCTAACATTACAAATACCATACCGGTTATCTCGCACTTCAATTAAAAATTAAATTATGCTTCACGAAACGTGAGATGACTACATGTTACAGGGTTTGTGCAGTTAGACCACCATATGCATAGATGTCCTAATGCTAAATTCTCTTGCTCAGTATCTCATTGTACTGGAGGCTCTGAAGTAGGAGAGGAACTTGTAGCACAGACTAACCACAAAGTACCAGATGTTCCTTGCCATTTGTGACCTTGCGATGAAGATGCGCCAGATCAGGATCACCAGGATCGTGTTGAAGCCGTAGCGAATGTTCCTTAACCTGGGGGAAAACAAAAGCAATCACCAAGGGCCAACGTACAAAGACTCTGAAGAAAAAAGAACATTCTAAAAATTCACTTCTGGTGTAGAACACAATTTGTTTATTCATCTCAAGATACATTATGAGTAATGACAAAAGTGAGTAACAAACAGAGAAGGTTTTTCACTGCTGAAAAGCAGAATGAAAAAGCAAGGAGCAGACTCAGCCCTGTTGCTCACCACATGCACTTCTGCTTTTGAGCTGCCTGATGGAAACCTCCTAAAGCAAACACCACAGTGGTAACTTACCTATAGAAGGCTGCCAACCAAAGAATGTTTAACACTCTCAACTTCCCTTCTCCCCACCATGTGTTTAAAACTTCTTAAACACGTAGAAGTAACTCCATCTGCCACTGGTAATAATAACAAGAAAAAAACCCAAACCACCCCATCATGAGAACTCATCTGATTTTCCAGTCATTTCCGGCCAAGGAACCCTCTTCACTGCAATTGTAAAATCCTTCCTTCTCAAGGAACTGTATTTAAAGTGAAGGATAAACTAAGTGACCTTTTAGACCAACTGTGCTTTATAGCAATCTTCTTGCATGTAGAGATGAAAGCTCCAAGAAAAAACAGCAACCAGAATTTGCTCACGTTTCTTAGAAACAGAGCAACCTCTTTGGCTTAGTAGATCATGACAATTTATACTTTAAAGGCAGCTCTTTTAGGGTAATACTGCCTTTATCTTGTTTACAGGTGAGGCTGGGTTCCTTTACAAATCTTACTTGCAGAGAAAAACAGTTTAAATGCGTGTGTTACAAAAGCAACGCTTTTCCACTTGAGAAACAAATCTACCCAGTGGTTCCTGAGACAAAAATGTCCCCTGGGCTGCCAAATCTGGTTAATACTAAGGCAGTGGACTCCAGATTAGAGTTAAGAACTAGATGGCAACAAAAGTGACCAAATTAATACCTCAGAGTAAATTAAAGTCAGAATCTAAACCTCTTGCTGAACAATCCACTTACAAACTTTAGAGCTGGGGGCAACCAGAGGCTGCTGCAATACAAGATTATTTCTCGTATCATTTTCATGATGATCCTTTGCACAAAGGACAGCAACTATGTCATTTCTATGCACTTTTTAATGGCAACTAAACAGAAACTAAAAAAACACACCCAAACAAAAGGGACACTTGTTTAGCTATTTCCACAGATACTATCTTTAAGAAGTATATTTATTGTTTTAACATATACCAACCCCCTCCACAGCTGCAAATCCTTTCTTTACAATGACAACACAAGTCACTACCTGGATTGTTCTTCTGTGTGCAATATCAGGATTGCAGACATGATGTAACATTGCAGAGCAAGAAGACTTTTATTTCATTCTTAAAAGAGACAAATCAGGAAGTCTACAGCTGCCTTGATGAATCAGCCAAGAACAAAACAAGGGCAACTGTGCTAATTAAATTCTGGACAGTACCAATCCATCCAAAAGGCAGGAATTAAGCCACAGAGAAAAGGCTAGAGGAGGTTGGCTACAGCACCAACACCAAAGTGTCCTGAAGTGCAGAGTCTCTGCCTGTTTATTCACCTGCCTCCAAAGGTCACATTCCCAGAACAGCTATTGTTCCATTAAACCTCACAAAGAAGCCATTTGCTGTGTAGCCATGTACCTTTGACCTTCCAAAAGGTACCTGGGTAAAATCAAAACCCTGGATTACAGTATCCACACCAGTGATCCCAGACTGGCACTGTAACTATTAATTCTGGCAGCAACTCAGGAGCAACAAATTTGCTTTAGAAAGTCCTTCAGACCACTGGACTGGAACAGAAGAATTGTGAAGAACCTCAGCAGCGCTGTTAAGAACAATTAAATCATTACATGGAAAAGCAAAACTGAACAAATGCAGGGCACAGAAAACATAAAATTATACCTAAAATAAAATTAAAAAAAGATTACACTTACTTATTTAAGTGTTTCCTAGCTGCAGGAAGGCCTGACATTTCTTCATTCAGCACGTATTTCTTCGTTCCCAGGCAGTAATTTTCCATATATTCTGCCCAGTGTAGTTGTCGAACGTCAAAATTAAATGTCTGCATAAGAGCAAAGTTTTCACTGTTAGCTGCCTAAAAATTCACCTATACATAATTTAAATGAAAACAAATGTCTTTATTCCAGATTAATCCAATTTGCCTTTGACACAAGAAAGTTGTTCTTAATCCTAGAAACAGCCCAGATTTAGGTTCCATTCACCAGCTTCTGACATCATCTCTTCCAAATTTCAATCACTTCATGCCTAATTTTCCCTCCTCAGCAGTAATACTCTTCTCACCACTTCTCAGTTTTCTCAATTTAACTGTCTGCAAGGAATTCCATTCTAAAAATAACTATATTCTAGTACGTTATTTATTTTGAAGCAACTAAATCTAATATGCCCTAAAATGAACACTGCACTGTGCCAACTTAACTGTTTGGTGAGTGCAGGGTTCTGTTAGCTGTGCTTGGAGTTGTACAGTTATATTTTAAATACAACCATCTGAGTGCCTTCTGCAGGAGAGATCTCTATGATGAAATTGATACACAAGTTTTTTACTGATGTATTGATTTCCTCACCTCAAGATTCTACAGTAACACTGTTTAAACCCCAGCAAAATGCAGCAATTTGAAAACACTAAGAGTTCAAAGCTCTGGTGTCTGGCATTTTGATTTTCAAATTTTTCCTGAACTCAATTTGCTAGGAGGAGGAAAGAGGACAGGAAGCGGTGCAAATGCCATCCACACAAAAATCATCAAAAGCTATTTTATTTCCTACTTTTAGACAGCTTATTTAGAAATTTGGCAGCTTTTCTGGAATGTAGCTACTGAACTGATTCTGGAAAACACTTCAGTAGCAAAGACAACTGAAGAAGGACAAAGCGGTTCCAAGTGCATAAGGGAATCTGAGTTTCTAGAACTGTAACTGGTGAATTTTATTCTGCTAAATATTAATCAAGAAAGTCATAGCAGAAGGGAAATTTAAATTCAACTGGGGTACCTGAGCCATTGTTGGTGGAGGACGTTATATTAAACCTGGGAAGAAACAACTTTTCCTTCTCCCTCAACAAACTGTCAACCTCGTTTTACTCTCCCTGCCCTCCCTCATCTCCTCATGTCACTGGTGTAGCTTTTCACACAGCCCTGACACATCTGAAAGGATCTACCAGGAACCTGCAGTGCTGAGCTGCACATTAGATTTTTTCCACACAGCCACTTGCCTTTTTGTCTTCAGGGGTTAGCTGGTTCATCAGCATAGTCATGTTCTCAGTGTTCCAGGTCCAAGAATTGCTTGTAAAGTACTCTAAAAACATCATGGACTTATGAAGACGTGTTATTGTCTTCATCATCCTGCAGTCCCAGGCATGGAATGGACAAGTTACAGGGGTAAAGATTAGTTCAAACAAGTTAAATAGACAGTAAGATATTTTTACCCTCCAACCCCCTACCCCACCTCAAAAAATCCCATCTTGCTCTGTACCTAAAGCATATTGTATTCCATCAATAGGATATTTCTGCATAGTATTGTAGTGAACTTTGACTGTCCAATCTCTGCATAGAGGCAGAATTTATCACAGTCCTTTTCTTCCTAATCCTACTTCCCAGTGCAATTGCAAGTTACCATTTCTTATTTTTTATTAGGGGGAAGATTACGTTGTCTTCTGTTGGTAACTCCTAGTTTGGGACAGGGAGATGGAATCCTTTTCCCTTCAGCACACTGGAATATTTAGCTGTACTCGAGAGTCTGACTTGGCAGAAGTCTCAAAATGCACAGAGCAGAATGTCTGTACAGGACCTCCTCTTAAAGAAGGGAGGAAGTTGCCCTGCTCTTCCTGCCCATTGTGCAAGACCAGATCTCTGTAATAGAACAGAAGTTTGCCTTATGGTTACTAAGAGATCAAGGCTTAAAACCACAGGCAGCAAAGGGCAGGATAATATTTAAGGGCACAGACAGATCGTGTTCTACGCTACTTCAAAATATGCAGAAATACCTTCCATCATCCTCTGTTATGCAGAGGAAGAAACTCTAAAAAACCATCACTTGGAATACAGAGAAATTATGTTATAAGGATCAATTTGGGCAAGTTTCTCTTTGATCATACCATCTGAAGTGGCTCAAAAAACGAGTATGAGTCATCCAGGCTCTCAGATGCAAAGCTTCCACATTTATGACAAGAAAATTGTTTCAAGTGTCTCAATGCTAGAGATGGCCACTCAATAAGTACTAACTAGTACCACATGGCCTAATGCTATTAAATCCCTGCTTTGGGTGCTCAAGGTATTTCCATCTCACAGAAATTGAAAACTGCTTCCAATTTGATCCTTATAGCAGGACACTGATCATTTCAAGCACAATGGCAAGGGGGGAGGCAAAGAAAGCAGAACCCAGTCCTAACAGGAAATGGCTTTCTGAAGGTAAATTTTGCCAACAAAGATCATGGAGGCAATAAAAACAAACTTATTTTTCTCTGAACGCTGCCTTGATGCATTCACACTTGTTGAAGGGATATAGCACATTGTCCCAGAAACTCTTCTAAAGAAAGTATTTTGCATTGCATTAGTGTCCCTTACTGTCACTAGCAGCTGGCATCTCAGTCTCTAAAACATTAAAATTTCCTCTTTTTCTTCTCATGGAACGGAACAGCACAAACCACAGAGACCACTGGAAAATGTAATCTCTAAAGCACAAAAAGCACAAGTATTTTTTAAGCCTCAGAGGAATATAACTACTAATTCGGAACTGACTTCAAATGTTAGACCAGCAGCTGATTTTATTATTAAGCACCTCTAGGAGCTTTCAAACACCTGCTTAGTTTCACCAGTTGGGCAAGCTGGCACCAGTGGAGCTGAGTTGAACTGCAGCTCCTCTGATGCCTAAATAATTGGGAATATAGACTCTGCATCCAAAACATAGCCTGTGCAACCAAGACTAAACTGAACCAAAAAAAGGGATATTAATTATGTCAAAAAATCAGGAAAATAACTCAAAACTTATCAAAGATCTCACTGGTCAGATAAGCCAAAAAGACCTCAAAGCTGAAATGCCTGGATGAAATTAGTGCCAAACAGCATTTAAGCCTTTTGGCAGAGGTCTGTCCACTGACAGTCTGAAGATTATTTAACCTGACTTGCCCTTTTGAACCATCCCAGTCTGTGTCCTTATGCTAAGCTGGACGAGCAGCTGAATTTTAGAGTGCTTTGACTGCTGCAGTTTAAAAATCTTGTGCCTCTGCAAAACATTAACTGAGCAACTGAATATCTGATTAGATAATTTTATATTTTGAACTTGTTTCTGGACACTGACGTAGGTTTTCCTTCTTTTCTGAAAAAAAAAAACCCCAAATTTAAATTAATGCAAAGACTCTGCTGGGATTCTTTTTATCTCTGCTCATGGATATGATTTTAGAGCTTAGCTAAGCTGATTACAGAAAAAAAAAAAAGCTTAAAAGAGGGGGGTTTTTCCTCCCTCCTTCCAACTTGATTTAGTGACTGACCAGAGTCAAATTTGATTCAGTGACTGACCACAGAACCAGCAGATTCAACCCATTAAGGAAAAAATGGTTTTTCTTTGTAGGGTTAGTTTCTTTCTCCACCAGCCCAAAGAATCCAACTCTCCACATTATCTCAGCTACTCAATCAAGGCCAGAGTCAGCAGAAGTGGACCAAGTTTCTCTGTGACACTTTGCTGGTTTGCACTAAATCAACAGGAAACTACACTTCAAGGGGAGGAAAAAGCAGCCTGGTGACATTGAGAGATGCCAGCAATGAGTGCCCTTTAGTGGACACCTGTGTAGCTCTGCCAGACTAAGCTTTGACTTCAATGGCACCATATTCCTCCTGCCAATGGCAACACACCCAGTTCAAAACCCAGCACCAAGTCACACAATGGAACTTCATCCCTCAATGAGAAGTTTGGAAGGTTAGGTATTCCAAAGACAGGCACAGGATATGAATCATAAATATCAACAGCAAATATAACCAGTCAGTACAAGATCAAGCTGCATCACATCTTCCTCATCAGCTGAAGACAAAAAAAAAGCCAGCTCTGCTGACCATCCCACAGAACTGAGCATTAGTGGCAGGCAGCCAGTCTGGGTGACTTTCACTCAGATTCAAGGTACAATTTTGCCTCCTGCTTTTGCAGTCCTAACTGCCATCAAGACCAAGCACATCACAGCAGTTTGAGAAGCACATCACAGGAATTAAAGTTTAAGCAAGTTAATTCAATTATCCATAACTTAGGTGGGCTTGTTTCTATACCAGACAATTGAATGCAACCTGCCTTAAGGCTGTAACTGCAATTTGAAGCAGTCTTACACACAACCTATTATGTCCAGGTTAAAAACAATCCTGATGCCAAATACAGACTGATCCCTCAGTGGATCTACAGGCTGCCAGTCTCTGCACAAACATTATAGATAATTCCTTTTTTTAAAAGGCTCCTCTAGAAAACATAGAAGAAGCTTTTAGATTTGTCTTTGTTCAGATTTTCACCTGGCTGTAAATTTTGCACTGTAAAGCACACTACTGAATTCTTATCTTTCCAGCAGCTCTATGGTTGCTTTAAGCACACAATTCAAGCACTGTGAAGAGATAAAAATGTATTGATCTATTTAACCTGAGTGCTCCTAACTCATTTCAGGTTTGTAAGACAGTAACTACACGAAAGGTGCTTCCAGTTATAAGAAGCTTTAAATTGAAATGACAGATGTAAAAAGACCTAATTTACACCTCCCTCCATACATCAGCCACACCTTTCCAAGAAGCAGTAACAGAAGAATTGCTGCAGAAATCTCTGATCAACTTTAAATATTTCATGTCACATGTTATTTTCTCAGAGCAACTGGGAAGATCTGCTTGGTGTGCATTTTTAGAGGCTTTAACATTTCAAATATACCAAACTGCTTTTAAACAACACACGGTTCTGTTGTGCTAAGCACTATGCAAAGTTACAGGAGCAAACTATGCCTTGTACTAAAGATAATTAGACAACTAATAAGCTTTGCTATGCAACTAAGTAAATATGGCAAGCTACCAACAACACTACCTATAAACTTCAATGCTAAGGTTTATCACCACTATTTACATAACTGCACAATGCTAGAGCATTATTATTTAGTATAAAATATTAAATCTTCATTATGCCAGTCCTTTTTGTACATGTTTTTTCTATACAAATTTGGAAGAAATACTATATATTTCTTCCTGCCCTTTCCTTACCTTTTAATATTATCAGAGAATCGTTAGATTCAAGAACCTTCAAGTAGATGCAAAAACAGCAAAAAGATTTCCATTTCATCAGAAACATTGGTTCCACAAGTGAGGTGCAAAAGAATGACTTCACATTGCAGAAAGATTACAACAGATAAGTGCTTTGACAACAGGAAGATTTTTTGATTTTTATTATTATTAACATACTCATTTAGTTTTGAAAGATCATAGACCTGATCCAATTTCTTCCTTTTCTTCTACTTGATAGAAATTCTAATTCAATTGCAGGACAATATCCTGATGGTATGATAACAGTGCAGTTAAACCTGCACAGTGATTTCATTAGTTATTTTTCTTGCATTGTACAAAACAGAGACTTCAGTGTACCCAGCATAGAGAGGGCAAACACCTGCTCACGTGAAGGCAGGTTAGCAGAACATCTGTATTTTCTCATGCTGATTTTATTACATTTTTACTATGCTGTTGCTCTGCTAATTCACAGTGGAAAAGGTGTTTTTATTTATGCCAGCACCTCTGCCAAAAATTTTTTTTTTATTTATGCCATTTTTAATTATGCCAGCACCTCTTCACTCAGAACATCATTATACTGAGCTCCAGTAGTGTTTCCAAGTCTTCCGAAGTTTCTGAGTACATGCTACTCAGAAATTAATGGTAATTAATACCATTCTATCAACTGACAGAATGACCACAGCAACAGCAGTACGCCCTTCCAGCCCATCTGTTAAAATAGCTTCAAAGTACTAGAAAAAAGTGCAAGAGTAAAGATCTGTCTCAAAATTCTTGTATTTAATTAAACAACACAAGCTTGTTCCATTAGGTTTTAACACTGCGCAACTTCCTTACATCTAGATATTCATTTACTTTTACTGCTTCTGTTGCAGGCTCCTGTTTTTAAATGCTTTAAAAAGAGACAAAGGAGTGCTGTCTAATGAAAGCTGCATTCCTGTAAGTGGGCTGTGTAGCCAACTTAAAAGCTGTGACTGAAGAGTAGCTCAGTTTAGTTCAATCTGCCATCCTTTCTCCAAACTGGAATCTTGTGCATCATAGGAAACTCATCCAATCACTGTTAGAGTAAGCTAAGTAGGAATATTTGTATCAGTAAAAATTTATTTTCTATTCTATAAAGTATTAATGTCACCAATTGTACCAGTAGTGATGCAAGTCCTAAATCCCATCTTTAGACATCAAGTAAGAACTCTGGGAAAAGCAAAAACAAGGTTCAACACTCACAGTGTTAAAATATAAAACTAAGCTAAATATTCTAAACTAAATATTTTATATTCACAGCCTCAATTTACTCCCACTGGTCAGATACCCAGCAGACCAGCTGCCTTTCAAAGCCTGACAAGATTCTGGCAGCACTCCTTCCCAGCCATGCAGAAGACAGGATGTTGGCATTTATTGCATAACTACTTTATTTTTTTTTTTTTACATCTGTCAGGGATTTCTATCAATTTTTATTAAAAATAATGGGAAAAATGCAAGAGAACCTAGAGGCTAGGATGTTTTATCTACAATACCTTCTTTAGAGTTGAAAATGTTAAAACTTTTTAATGTGGGAAGATTGTTACATAGGCACAGCCGACTGCAACTGCTGCTGCTCTAAGTATTCCACTGTTGCAGCTGAGAAGTTTTCCTCTACAAACCATTTCCACAGCTCCTTTCTACTTATCCAGTGCTGGGGCAGCTTTTACCCTCCTTGTAAGACAGACCTGGACTACAGGACAACAAATGAATACTCAGTTGTGTTAATATACTGTCAACACAGGGGAGGTTTTGTAGTCTGAAGGCAACTGATTGTGAAAACGTGACATAAGGAATGAGTTAAGGGCATATGGCTTGGCAAATCTGAAACAAATCCAAGCGGTACCTTATATTCCATCTACATGATTTAGTTATTATTTTCACCACTTTAGTTAGCTAAATACTAGCCTAAATATTATAAACTGAATGGAATGTTGAGATGATACAAACCAGGTCAAATTGTATCATCTACAGGAATCATCTGCAATTAAAAGCTCAGTCCCTCATTCCATTTTCAGTTTATAAAAGCAACAAAAACCTTAACACAAGCCACTTCTTAGAGCTTAATGACTGACTGGGATTCTGATCCAAGACATCCCTTGGAGAGCATTGTTAGGCCAGTCATTAAACTCCTCAAAATGCAGCCACTGGATTCTTATTGCTCAGTTAGTAAACCTCAATAGTGCCCAGGCCACGTCTTCTTTACAAGTCTCCACCACCTTATGGGGAAGGTATTTTTAGCCCTGTCCCTCTTACCGTGGTTTCCGACCTGTCAATCTGAGCAAAACATCAAGGGAAAAACACACTGTAAGAGCCTCTGCACACCGACAGTGAAACAAGAGGGGGCTGCAGGAGAACTTAAACCAAGGTATTCTTGCTACATTGTCTAATGGATACACCTTGTACAAGTTATTCATTATGTTTTCTGTAGGAAAAAATAAGGATCAACACATTTTTAGTATTCATTGTCCAAGAACAAACATCACTCACTCTATATCTTTTAATTCTCTTTACCCTAACTACTCAAAACCCCAAACTATCCAACAAAAAACATTCTCATTTTTGCTAGAAAGTTCAAAGTCACTTTGAATTTGAGGACCTGTTCTGAGGAAAAAAAAAAGGTTGAGTTTTAGTCACAAAACATTCAGGGAAAGAAAAATACAAAAAAAAAAAAAAAAAAAAAAAAAAAAAAAAAAAAAAAAAAAAAAAAAAAATTTTTAAAAAATCAGCATGCATCACAGCGTAAGCACAGCTTTGTTTAAAAGTCAGAGGAACGAACAAGGCAGAGCCGGTCACCATTACCTTGGGCTTCTTCCAGTAATCCTGAGGTAGGTATCATACAGGAATGCTGGGGCCTTATGGCTCACAGCAATCCAGTAATGATATAAAAGGTGATTGGAAGTTAGATTTACATTGGGCCGTCTGAAGGCCTGTTCGAGAGGATTCCTCTTGAAAGTGGAAATTACATGGTATTCTGAGAAAGAGAATTGCACAACAGCTTCGATAATCACCATGTAAAATGTAATGCTTCTCAAAGTACATTACAGGGTACAGCACCAACAGCAGTGTCTTATTTAAATAACCACCCTAACTCTTCTACAATGCACAGAAACTAAAACAGTTACAAGATTTTAACTTGAAATACTGTTGAACTGGTTCTTACTATAATCAAGAGGTGGTCTATGCCTTCATCTTCAGTATCATATTTTATTGTAGTTTCTCTCTTTCTGTTCCTGTTCCCTACCTTTAAAGTTGGTGGTTTCCAACACCGACAGCAATTTCAGTTTACAAAGCATATAAAGCTATTTAAATATTCATCTATATTTCATGATGAGGGTTATTCTCACTGCTTGTGTGAAGAATTTTAAAACAGATTGAGGACTCTGCAGTCATCTGGAGCAATTTTAAATAACATTTTCAACCAATTTATCCAAATTTAGGCATTAAGAAAAAAGCAATTAGGGCAGGACTCCATGAGAAATTCTTAATAACACCTGTAAATTCAGTACATAATAGATACAGGATCAGGGTCTTTAAAAGTTATGTGGAAATTCACCTATCCTTTTAATCTTAAAACTCTATACTGTTGTTTAAAGACACCACTTAAACACCCTGATTCAAACTGGGTGAATTCAGCAATTTTCCAAGTTTAATTGAAGCAATAATGTTTGCAACTACAGATCCACATAGAATGGGCAAAAACAAGTAAAATAGATTAAAGTATTGAGGTTAACTGAAGGAAAACAAAATAATCTGAGCTTCAGAATTCAATTTCTAAAAAAGCTGAAAAGTAATAAATGCCAAACAGCTTGTATTGCTCTTTACAAGAATAACTATTACAAAGTTGCTGGCCTAGTGGTAACATCCCAGCCAGGATATCTTAGAGCTGAAAATAGGTAGTTTTATTTCCTTAAAGGCTACTCTTGCCTGTGCATGAATTGTCAAACTGTCATACAACAATCTGAATATTAAAAACGCCACCTGAACCAACACTCAAGCCAAACACAAAGAACTACACAAGGGCAAAACTATAACCAGACCTCTCAATGATGCAGATGTACAAAACATTCAATTGTGGGCTGCTTATTCATATTTTTTTCACATGTATTTATTGTCTTTGGCATTACACCCAGCATCATTACTGCTCCTCTGAGCAACACTTCTCACCACACACTACCTATATTCTGGATTAGGTCAGGGCAGCAACAAACAAAAAAATCAGTTCTCCCATAGTTTAAGTTATAATGGAATAAGAGTAACAAAAAAGCCCCCAATAAGAACCAAATGAAATGGAGGTAATGCTGCAGTGGGCTGGAGGGGAGAGAATTAACAGTAGAAGCTAAAGAGGAAGCACAATTCACAGCAAAATTGAGAGGTCTGGCTAAAATACCAGTTTCAAAAATAAAAATGCATTATAGTTTACTGATTACAACTGGTTTGATTTTTTTTTATTAAGGCTGATGAGAAAAAAAGAAACATGGCATACCAACTTCACTCCAGTGGAAAGGATTGGTGCCACCTGTTGTACAGTTATACACCATGACTTTTCTTGGTCTGGGGGGAAAAAAATAAAAGAGCAAGTTAGAAGAAAACACAGACACTTTTAAAAACACAGAAAACAGAAGAGATGCCCAAAGTTATCCTTCCCCTCAACAGCATCATTTATATAAAGCAGAAAGCATCAGTTTCATGGTTGATTTTTTGCTTTAGCATCTTCCAGTATTTTTCCTCCTTCTTTAATTATTGCATTTCTTTTACTTCAGAGAAGGCATCACCTACGTGACTGCAGGTTGTATTGATTATGACCAAGACCCAGGATAGAATTCTCAGACATAGGTTCATAAGATCAGTAGGTGATGTCTTCCTCTGGCATAAGCAAGTTACACTTGGAGAGACTAATGCTGTCAGAACCTTAGATTCCTTTGTCTGAGGGAACAGCAGGACACTGATGAGGATTGCAATACAAGACTGACTTACTAAATACACAATATCATTTCCAAATATTCAGTACTCTCGTCTGTCACCATTCATACCTATTAATTGCAGAATACCAGGCTGCAGCGAGTGTGGTGTTGACAACAACATCGATAGGGACGAGATCTGCTAACGCATCGTTGGAAGCTCTCATCGTTCGAAGAATTCCTTTTCCTGCCTTGAAGAACAAAACAGCAACAAAGAGAGACACAAGACACAGCAGTAAAACATATGAAGCTTTTCTGCCTTCCAAAAGGAGGGGGGAAAAATAAGTATATTCATTACTTACAGCAATGAAGATACCACTAGGTCCATTGAAGTTATCAATCCAGCCCTATGAGGAAGGGGGAGAGGGAAAGGATTTGGTTAGAGCATACTGAAGTCAGCAGTGTCAAGTGAAAATCTGAGCAGTTTCTACATGAGTAAGGGCTGGAGAAAAAGGAGACCAAGAAGAAGAAAGAGTTTTAATTCCATGCAAATTTCCATAGC
Source organism: Cisticola juncidis (assembly GCA_013400215.1). Lineage (NCBI taxonomy): Eukaryota > Metazoa > Chordata > Aves > Passeriformes > Cisticolidae > Cisticola > Cisticola juncidis. Next base: position 59,391 of record VXBR01012359.1, read on the forward strand.
AAATTCTGGCGATGTAACAAGTTCCTGTGACTCACACAAGAGATCTATGTGTAGGACACCATGGTCCTTCAGAGAGAGATGCTTATTTATTTCTTAGGGAATGAACTGCAATTGTCCATTAAAATACGTTGATGTCCAAAGTAGTCAAGTATTTTTAGACTAGCAACTAAGGTGTTTTTCATTTTTCAACCAAAATGCACTCTTGCTCAGCTTTGATGACAGTATTTAGACACTATATACTGTTATCAGTCATCCAGAAGCAACCAAGACACAACTTCATGGTCCAAGAGATTTTCCTCTACAAAAGTCAGTGGATGAAGAGGCTCCCAGGGTGGACTACAGTCTACAGCAAGATGGACAGGTGACAACTCGGGGACTTACAGGAAAAGGCTCCTTCCAGCTGGCACCAATGATGGACGGCCTTACAATGGCAATGTTTAACTCTGCACCTTCCTGCTGCACCACGGATTCAGCTAAGGCTTTTGTGTATGTGTAAGTATTAGGCCTTTTGCCTAACAGTTTAGGAGTAATCTCATTCACTAGGTCATCATCCATCCACCTAAAGAAACAAACAAGAGGAAAGTGTAAATTACTGCATGCTCCTTCACTGAGGAGGTGGGGTGTGAAATGGTGAAGTTAACACTATTTTTTTCTCATTTAAAGAAAAAGGGACACACACCTAAATGAAAACAACTTTCTCAGACAAACAGAGGATTGCATGTTCAGTGTCCATCAAAAGAAGCCCTGGTAATTCAAATATAAACACACCAACTACAGAGCAAGCAGTACACTTATTTACAATAACCCAAATTCTGCCAACCAAGTTCTCAAAGATGGAGTGCAGACACAGCAAATTAATCTTTGGAACATGGGCTCACTGCATTATGATCTGTAAAGTGATACCACTGCAATGGAGTCCCAGCTGCATTACCAGCACCCCCTCCACCTTTGTGGTGCTGAGCACACACCACCCCTGAAGCAAGCTGGTCACAGTGTTTCTCTCTTTAAATTAGTTAAATCTTGCAATTTCATCTTGCTTCCCAGTTCATAGTAAAAACTTAATAACCTTCAGTCATAGCACACAAGTAAGAAAGATGTGCCTCTGCAACTATTGCCACTTTGGTACTTTTCCCTGCAAAACAGGACTTGAATTTTATTTCCCTTGGTCTCTTAAGTCACAGAAATGGAAGGTTTTTTTTTTTCACCAATGTCATTTTACAACGTGGACACACATCAGATTTCTTCATGATATGAAGAGGGTAGGAAGAGGGGTAGTGAAGGCTAGAGATCACCCTTTTATAACTTTACAAAAACCTCCTCTCAGGAGTTCCAAGGTACACACAGCTGTCCCAGCCCACTGCAAAGAGTTTAAGCTACATTTGTCTCTTCAAAAGTCAGATATTCAAAACTATGACTGTTTTGCAATCTCTCATTTTTAAGTGTATTTAAAGTCAACATTATAAAAAAAGTCTGGCTCAATGTGCATTCTAGGTGGTAGCTCATTTGGTTTTAATGTTAGCACTCTTCCACCTAAAATAACAAGTTAAAGTAGGTATTTTACTTTTTCATTACTTTTTTCAGTTTCATACTTCTCTTCCAAGAGGTGATATTTTGTACAACAGGTAAGAAGGAAGAGACTGATGTAGAGTTACATTACACATATCCCACATTGTCACTTGTTTCAGAATTTGACAGCTACTGAGAAAGACCTCAGGACAGTTAACATACACAGAATATAAAATCAAATCAAATGAGTCACTTTTCCTACTCATAATGCCCAATTCAAAGCTTAAAGCTACAGAAAATAGTTTTTTAAGTCTGGGCTCTCAGGATAACTAACAGAACCACTTGTACAATCAGTAGTATCATTTGAGCCTCTCAGTATCAGCTTGCAATGGCATTTGGGTGGATGCAGTAGAGGCAGCTGTTCAAGGCACCTTAGTTTTATCCTTTCCTTCACAATGATGGTACCAGCACGAGTTATCAATATCTCCTGATTCAGCCAATCATGCAGCTGAAAGACTGGCACTCTCAGCACAGAGGAGGCATTATGAGTAGATATATAGATATATATAGATATAGATATAAGCATCCCTCCACACTCAGCTCAGCTTAAAGGAGCCACAAACCTTAACCCATCTCCCTTACAGAAAAGGGAGTGTCAGTCGTGTTGTCAGACCCATGGGACAGAGCAACTCCTCATCTTTACAACTCCTAATCATTTTTGAGTACTTCAACAGCAGGAACAAAAAGGATCCAGGTTACCCAGGTAAACTGATAAAACATGACACGTACTCAAGGGAATCTATCAGTTTCTTGGGATCCACAGGAGGTGGGTACACGACTTCCTCGATCTGTTTCCGATTGCAGTACGCATAGGCGGTGGAAACGTGCATGAACACCTCCAGATTGTTCATTCGCCGTGCCAAGGAGATGAGCTGCTGTGTGGCAACCACATTTAACTGCACAGCATCTCTGTTGATGAAACACAAATGTCATTAGTAGAAAGCAAGACAAAAACAAGCAAAAAAAATCATTCCTAAATGCCTCAGGCTGGTTATATAAAATATCCCTGAATTCTCCATCCTACCCCAAAAAAACTGCATAGAGATTGCCCAAATTTTCTGCTTAGAATAACATACCACAGTCCTAATCTGGAACACCTCTCAACATTCAGGATAATTCTCCTTGGATTCTTTTCTTACCAGCATCTTTTGATTTCCTCAGTCTGAATCCCAGTGGTATGTTTTCCATAAAACATGAAGGAGATAATGCAACACAACACCAAGCTTCCATAAGATGCTCCTCTGAACTTCCAAGTTCAGTTTGAGTCAGGTCAACAACCTGGAAGGCTTAGTGGGCCACAAAGTTGGAGACTGGCATCTTTTTGTAGGATAGCAAAAGGCTCCATACAGGATGGAAGGAAGGGAAAAAACAAAAGGCAAACCAGCAAGAACCACACCTACTCCAGCTTCCCTGCTGCTCATTACCATGTTCAAGGGCAGCACAGCAGAGTAGGTGTATCTCTGCAGTTCCCAGCAGATAACAGCTTGCTGACCAACTCCTATGATTATTTTATAGTTTAGATCTTCTCTCCAGCCTACAGACTTGCTGTGGGCACCAGTTTCCTTGTACACAGTGTACTATCGAGTTTCAAGAGTACAGCTAAGCAACACTTCAAAGTCTTTGCAATAAAAGTGTGACATAAACAACAAAATTGGTATCCCCCTAAATATTACTGAGTTCCAGACTGCTTTATCTCACGTTATTACTGAAGTGGGGGATAGGAAAGGGGAGCATTATCCCAAAGCAATTAACATCAATGGTGTCTAATTAGTTTGCTACCTCTTTCAACAAGTCAAAGGAGCTCATAAGCCCAGCTGGGTGCACCACTTTTTCCACTTCTTGTTTTCATCTCTCTCTCTGTACATCTACTTCTCCCCACTTGTTCCAGTGCAAACCTCCATTATTAATAAGGGACTTTTAAAAGACAGGAAGAAAAGCTGAGCTGTATTTCATCTCTTGTTTTTTTTATCAGGTAAGAGAGCAAGCACTAGAACCTCCCACACACAACTTTTCACACAAAACTCCATCCTCTGAAAATGTGCATTCCCTTTCTAACAAAGCAGGCCAAAGGAATGGTTTGGGCTGCCCTTTATACACCAGAGGAGAAAAAATAACATTACTACACTAATACAGTATTACAGTACACACAGCTACAGCTTATTTGTAGCCTCTCTACCCATATTTGCAACATTGGGCAGACCTGATTCATCCCCCTTCCTTTGAGCACCATCAGTTTACCAGACCAGGAAAAACAGAATTTTAGACTCACCTTAGTGTTTCATTGAATCTGACTGTAGCAGCACAATGAAATATAATGTTAATGCATTCTATAAGTTCTTCCTTGATTGGTTGACTAAGATGCAGTTCAGGCTGTGTAAGTTCACTCACAACTACTATTATTTTTTCTTTGAAGTCTGGTTGCTCTTCTCTCAACCTGTCAAAGAGCTGTCAAAAATAACAGGACTATAAACTCAGTGAAGGTAAGAAAAACAGTTCACTTAAGTGAAGAAAAATCCCACATCCTTTGTCTACACCTCCTAACTTCTCAAGACCATCAGGAAGCTGGAACAATGCACTGGTAATACCATAAGAAAAAGTTACAGACTCCTCATGAAGTAAACTATATTATTTTCCAACATAAGGAAAGGGAACAGGATACCCACTTCCCCAGCTTGATAACAGCTATTCAAATTCTTCTAAAAGTCATGCTGGATTTTAGGGTTAGAAACCTTGCATTAAGATTTACAAATTTCCAGTGATTTAAGAAATGCTATCCTCAAATTATGCCAGTCTTGAAGAATTTCCAGATTATTAAACAAAAAAACAACCAAGAAATTGTTTCTCTGGCTAGTTCAAAGAAAAGAGGCATACCACATTAGAACATCTGATTAAGTTTTATCCAGTTAGTGTTCAACAATTCCCCCTGAAAAAAGTCTCACCAAAATTATACTACCTCGAGAATTCTCCTCATAAATAGCTGGGTTCCAACCAGGTGTCTTCACACACGGATCAAAATTCTGGCCTCATCTTATTTACACTCATTAGTATGCAAGTTTCCCTGAGCCACACAGGACTGAGGGAATAAAGTACCTTTGGAAATTGCAGAAGAGCAGACCCTTCTTTACTGTCCAGGGGTCAATATCTTGCTTCAATGCCAGTCAATTGTATTGCATTAAAATCACAGAAGTACTTTCTTTCCCCACCCCCAAGCATGCAGTTATACCAAATACAAATAGTCAAAAGACATTTCCTTACATAATTACGTTAATTCATTTTAAACTATAAACTAAGTCACCTAAAGGTGCAGTTTCACAACATTCCAAGCAATGTAAGTTTATATTTCTACCACAGAGACTGGTCCTTCTCCTAATTTTGTTATTTCTGTTGCTTCTCTGACACGGGCAAGAGCAAGAAGCTCCAGAGCTGTGTGAGCAGCTGCAGGTCCAGCTTCTTTCTTTAGAGATGTTTTTTCAGCTCAAACATGAACTAATGCAGCTCATGGAGTGGCCACCTGAAATAGCAGTGCTAATTCTGCAGAAAGAACATGGGATATCTCCACTTTTCAAAGCCTTGACTGGACTTGGCAAACAGGAAGCTTCACTTTATAGAACAAAGCTGCCAAGATAGCATTTAAAGCCTCTGCAACTCCTATGGGTACAGCAAGGAGTTCTTACCTAAGGGCAAAAACTTTGTGTGATTTTGAAAAATAAGCTTGCTATGTTTTTGGTGGGAATAATGGCACCTTCCTCCAGGGAGCTGAAGCAACTGCCTGTTAACCACATTTATGTGTGATATTGCATTATGACAGAAAAGCAGTACCATGGATGAGCTCTTAAAGAGCCAGTTTTTACTTTTCATAGGTCCATCACATCTGTCATACCCCTTTTCACATCCATAGTCATGCACTATTCCTACACACCTCTCACTAGCACTGACACCAGTACTAAGAAATACCTAGACTACATGCAATACATGTGGCAAATCAGCACAGGAATTAGGTATCTAATGAAGTCCAAAGAAAGCAGAAACCTCAACACTGTTTTGCTATTTGTTGCTCAGTTTATTTCACATTTATTTTATTTATTACTGCATCCATTTAGATTTCAAACTGTTGAAGAAACAGAACCTTCAAGCACCAACAGAATACTTAATGAGTCCATCTGAATTGTGAAGAATTACTGGCAGTGCCCTTGCACAGCTTAAGACAACAGATCTTATTAAAATTTTCATAGACTTTTGGAAGAATCTTGATGACATTAAAGCCATTTAAATGATGGACTTTCAGTCTTGTGTAATCATTTGGTGAAGACAGAACAAACACCTGGCTCCACTCTACATCTCTGCACAGATGAGCAACTCCATCCCTGCATGTTCCTGCCTCAAGCAGCAACTCTGCTTACCAGGAATTCTGCTGTGAACTTCCTCCAGCAATAAGTGCTCACCAAGACTCCAATCACATCAGATTGTTTTTATTTTGATGGGAGCTGCTACAGACTACAAGCAGACTTTGACTCAAATTTAAAAGCTTTTTACAACAGGTTTCCTGAAAGCCACACTGAGCCTTGCAGCTTACCAAAGTTTAAGTCAGTCCACGCTAGTGCTACTTCTCTCTCTGCCCAAATACTCTTCTTTGGGTAACAGCATATACAAAAAGTGGATGGAGAATTTTTTCTTTTTTATCTCTGAGTTTAGTCTGGAGATCTTTTCTTTGTTTCAGGGCAGTGACAAACTGAGGGTTCTATGTAGAGAGAACGTGCAACTGAATTTTAAGACAGAACCCCACTGTAACTCGTTCTGTTGTGCTTTATGACATAGTACAAGACTGCAGGAAGATACTTTTGAAAACTGAGCCACAGTTTTGACTGGTTACAGAAAATAATTACCTAGGGAACAGCCATCTTCATATCTGCTATAATCCCAGCTAGTCAGTCATAGAAATCCATTTACTTTAAACAACTTGCCCCTAAGTGCATCCATAGTTGCTTACTGATTCCCCTTTAGCACCTTCTAAGAACACATTGCATCTCAATGAAAAAATTAAACTGCTGACACCTGTGTTTCATATGAGGAAGGCTTAGATAGAAATAAACTCTGCTGTAGCGAAGTTCATGGTAGAAATCTCTCCTCATCCTGTTCATCCTTCCCATTATGATCAGGATACTCTCTAAGGAGAAAGATGGGCTACAGAGATGGATGATTCTACACTTAGTATGAATGGCCAGCCTAGCTCACCAGAATAACAAGGTAATGAGTTTTATCAGGAGCAAAGTATTTGACCCAGCATGCACAAAAAATCATGTAGAGAGCCACTTTGACAATTCCACAGCACAGACCTTCAGTGCCTTTCCACCTGTCACAGGCTGACCAACAGAAATCTGTAACAATCTGCTAAGCCAAACATTTCTGCTCCATTTACATTTTTAAGTTCCTGTTGAGGTGACACATTCTTATTTACTGCTAGATCCAGTAGCACACTCCAAAAAAAAAAAAAAAAGGAAGGCATAAGGTGAAAAAGTGACTTCCTTGAGATCTTAGAAAGGGCCTCAATCCATCTTACAACTCCCAGGCCACTAGCTCCTGTATTTGATTTTACACTCTCTCTTAAGATCTAACACAAGTTTATACTTCTCATTTCTGCATTACAGCTGAACATCCTCCTCCCGAATTAAATACAGGATAATTTTCAGCTGCTTGCTTTGCTAGAGACTAACAGCTTGAAGCAGCTATAGAAGCACTGCCAGATCTTAGATTTTTGTGTTTCTGTTAGAATGAAAAAAACTGTCATTTAACAATAACATCTTTGCTTTAGACAAACTGAAGTTGTTCTCAAAATCAAATGGGAACATCATAATGAAGGACAAGAATGAACTTTGTGAGCATATGACACATACCTTAGAGCTGGTAATTTCTTCTATTCGTGCTTCAGGTGTCTGACTTGCTTTTTTTCTTACCAGCACATACACTGCTTTCACTTTAGGACAGGATCTGAGCAGCTTTTCCAAAAGCACTTTTCCCACAAAGCCTGTAGCTCCTGTCAGGAGGATGTTTTTTCCTTCATAGTACTCAGGAATGGAAACCATTGTGACCTTTACAAAAGATAAAAACAAAAAGTATGTTAAAAAACTTACAGAGTTCAGAGCAGCAGAAGATTGAATAATTACATCTGTATTGTTTATACCTGAAAGAAATGCTTAATGGATTTTTTCCCTATAACCAGTACTTGAAGCTGTCTTTTTTCACAACATTCTGAAAGACTCCCACCAGATCTTCTTGTAAACTGCCCCTGTTGACAGAGTTTTAAGGACTGAGACACCCACCCAGCCAGGAAAATAGCTCAGCTTCAGTCTATTTTTGCCTCTGTGTGCACAGTCCTTTACCACTCCAAGGGGCTGCTCCATGTAAACTAGAGGTTGTACCACTAAAATGTAATCACAAAACCCCATACAGATCCACAGATAAAGAGTTTTCCAGCTTCTTCATCCATTAAGTCATTTGGGAGGAAAGAAACCAAACAACAAAGTCATTGAAATTTTCAACAAACTAAGATTTGAGTTAGTCACAAATACACCTCCTAATAAAATGAAGAGTAAGGGATTATTACTCAAATTCAGCACAAAGCTAGAAAGTATTTTAGATTTTGCTTCAGTTAGTAAGTTAACCTTGAGAATCACGATTCTTTCCCCTCCATCAGCCTCTTGGAAATGATGTCATTCTTGCTAAGAGAAAACTGAAACTCTTTTTAAGGACAAATATGGTATATCCCACAATAAGGTGAGAACATGACCTTTATGATCTCTAGGACTCAATCACAGTGCATCATCGAGAGCTGCCATTCTTTTAAGTCAGATACAGTAACATCTTTACTGTGACCCTTAACCAGTTTGCTTTCACTAGATCAGAATGTAGCATTATGGATACACTTCCACCACATTTTACCAGTCTTTCTGATCGGACTCATCAAAATCCTGAGCTGATGTAGTGAATGTCTAATTGTAGTCCCCTGGGGCAGTTCCACACAAACTGTTACAACTGAAACACTCCCAAAAGGGACCACAGAGAGTCACAGAATGTTCTGGGTTGGAAGGGACCCACAAGGATCATCCAGCTCTCAAGTGAATGCCCCATAAGGGGACTGACCCCACAACCTTGGTGTCACCAGCATTGTGCTCTGACCAGCTGAGCTCATCTCAGGGATAGATTCCATAGAAACGTGGTACTAAAAAAAAATAACCCAACCAAACTGAGAATCTTTAAACACAGATGGAGCATTTCTTAGGCAAATAAGGATTACAACACTGAATACCTTAACAGGGTGAGAACCTTTCTTCACCTGCCACCCAAGAATAAAGGTGCAACTTCTAAATACACTCAGTTTTTTCGAGACAGCACGATACTGCAAGCAGGGACTTAGCAGAAAATGCACAGAATGTACGTTAGGAATAAAGAGCTAATTTGTCCTTTTTGCTTGAAAAGTAAGTAAAGATTTTTGGAACACCTGTTTTGTCAGGTACCCACCATATCAAAGCAATTGTGCTTTGTTTTTCACATGCTCATATCTCAACAGTCTCTGAACAAGTTCCAAATGATTACTTGCTAGAAATGAGTTACTACCTGCACAAGTCCTGGTTTCACAAGTCTGGGTACCTTCAGATACTCCAAATCCTTATTTTGACTCCTTTCTTTGAGAAGTGAAGCATCTAGCTGATAGTAGGATACAGCAGCAAGTTTAGAGCAGAACAAGCACTACTATTTCCACCCACCACAGCACATCACCCAGAATTGTTTCTTTGAAGGTCAAGAGAAAAAGCTGTTTGCATTAAGCCACTTTACCACACAGTTAAGAGACTCTAATGCAAATTTGAAAGCTCACCTCCTGCCATAAAGCATGGAGTGCAAGACACAGCATGTTTATGAGTCATTTCTCCCTGTTCAATTAAGATACAGGCCTGTTGTCTTTACCATGGCTCAAAGTCACAATTAATGCTCTTCAGGTATTTCTTCCCCATAACTTGTGTTTTCCTGGTCTTTGTGTACATCATTCAATTCCTTTTCCTCCTAAAAATCTGCATGATCACTCTCACAAATAAGACAGGATCTCAGTTCCCTCAAAGACGGAGGCAAAAACTCGTGCAATCATTACTGCAGCAATTTTCTCACTAAGATCCAGTTTTGTCATGGTTCCTACAGAATCTTCTCACTAATTTACCTAATTAGCCATAATTCCTATTTTTTTTACACCTTGAAACTCTGAGAGTATCTAAAACTACCCCTTCACCTGTCTTTCCTCAAAGAAAGGTTTAATCCTACTCATGACACAATGCCACAACCTCAGCCTGCAAACCTGCTCACATGGGCAGAGTCTTTGGCTCTGTCCACACAGGAACCTTGGACAACACCCAGAATGTGGCTATGCTCCAACATCTGTTTCTGAAAGCTAAAGCAATGAAAAGCTATGCTGCCAGTGAAAACACCTGTGTTGCTGTAGTGCAGCTTTCTAAGTGACTGGAAAATCTGACAATATTTAGGCTCATGTGATGTAAAGAAAACTGGAACAAAATAGATCAAAGTTTCCTGCCTCAGTAATTTCTGATCATATTCCTTTGTGTAAGAGGCTGAAATCAGAACACCAGGCCTACAAAACATCTACATTCAGAGCTACAATGAGCCATAATGATGAAATGGGTTCAATAAAAAAACCAGGAACATCCACAAATACTCACATTCACATTTGGGAGGCAGCAACACTCATATGTTTGCAAGTACCTTTTTTTTTTAAGGATTGAGAAATGTTTCCTTTAAGAAACTCTCAATCCCATTTCTCTTTACCCTGTTCTCCAACAATCACTTTGGTAGACCTTATTCACGGCAACTTTCCACACTGAGATCGCCTTCTACTTCCATTACTCTGGAAGATTCCAGCTAGAAAACACTGGTGACTTTTTCAGAAGTACACATTGCTGTCAACATTACAGCAGCAAACACAGGGGTTGTAGGGAACAGCCTAAAAGCACCAAATTGGATTTAAAGGTTCAAAACCATGTATGGAATCTAGGTGTGAACGATCAAAGCCTGAAACCAGCAGCCTGTGCTTTGCTCTGCTAGAAAGAAAGGTTATCTCAAGCACAGGGAAAGGAAACAATGTTCCTATTCTCCACCTACTTTTCCCTGCCTTCTCCGAGAAGGCACCTCCCTGTGCCAGTTAGCACAGCACTGCTGGCAACTCCTCATCTCAAACTCGCAAGGGTCTTACCTCACATGGATAGTATATTACTTTTTGAAGTTCTTTGGCAGCAAATTATTATGGAGTAGTTTGGCTTGGAATAACTATTTTATAATAGTGTTTTTAAATAAAATTGTCAAGAAACACATGTAGTTCCTATCAGAAATTTAGTTTGGTCTCTAACACGTAAACTGGTGCAGGTGCAAAAAAACCAATCTACTTTGCAAGACCACCACAGCAAAACCAAATGTAACATTTTAAGGTTGTTAAGTGTCAGCAATCATTTTATCTATCTGTTTTAGAGTACATCTTATATGTTTACAATAGCTGTCAATCAGCAATACATATTGTCACCAGTTATCCCATCATCTGTTAACAACTACCTCTTCAAACACACACAGAGAACTCCCACCAAACACAAAATTGTCTAATGCACACTGTTAAATATCTAAAACCCCGCATCATAGACTCTTTTTTGAGCTAATAAGCAATAACACCCTAGAATAAAGCAATCTGACAGCTGCGAGGCTGAATAGGAGTTCTGTAAAGAATTCTGAAAAGAACAGAAATTATCAAAATTCCAACATTACCCATAGATATAATAAACAGCCTTTGCTAGAGGGATCTCACGTGAAGCTGCTGGGATCCTTCTGAATTCACAGGTTCAGGGCTAAGCCCACGGTGACACTTGGTAGATGTGCTTGTGTGAAGGGTGCTGTCCTCTGATAAATCAAGAGTTCATAAGCACTTCAGGAAAAAAAAAAAAAAAAAANAGAAGTAATTTGTACTTGTTTTTTCCCTTAAAAAAAAAAAAGAAAAACCACCACCAAACCAACACTCCAGGATCCTAGCCAACATTCCCCATCTTGTAAAAAATTCTCGTGTCCAAGACTGAGCAAGTGCTATTATGGAGCAAACAACAGCAGCTCTGTTTGCCTCTACAGCTACTGCAGCAATATTTAACTCACAGCTTCAGAGGGCTCTGATTCTCAAAACAAGGACAATTCTGTTTTTAACAGGAAAATCATCAGTTCCCAGATTTGTCCAAACACAGATCAAGATGTTTAAAGATGTGCCTTCCAAGTGCCAGGAAAGCCTGCTGCAGTTCCACTGAATGTTTAAATGCTAAATCCAGCAACTAGAGAGTGTGCATGTGTGTCCTTGTTAGAGATTAAATGCTCTGTCTTCTATTTTATCACTGACAAACATTAGGTCAACAGCATGCTCCCTCCAAATTCAATCCTATCAAGATTATCGCTCGCAGGAAATAGAAAATGTGCATTTCTCAATCTCTCAAACATCAGTAACAAGCCACAAAGTTCTGCAAAAAACACAACCCAACAAATCAATTTCCCCCTTCCCTCTGACAGATTGAACCCAGCATTAGCAAGAGTAAAACGCAGAAAAAGTGGTAGACACATTTTGTTTATGTATATTCAGAAGATGAAATTCATTCAGACATCAAAACTGAGTGCACCAAGTATGTTCAAACACCACACACATCCCCCAGACAAAAATTATTACAGAAGCCCCTCATATATAGCTCCAATTGCCACATTGCAAGGGCACCATTGCAATCCAAAATTAAAAAAATACATCTCTGGGAACTGGAGAGATCGGAGAGACTCAGGCAACAAAGGAAGTAATATTTAACTCATCTAAACAAGGTTCCTGCCAAAAAGACAAGTCTGGGTCATGTCATATCATCATGTCTCATTTCATCTGTGCCTTGTTTCCACAAAAGTACATCAGTGAATGCTATCAGCAGAATGCCCACATTTTCAAGCACCACAAGGGCCAATGACCTCCCCTATGTGGCCAATACCTAGGCAGCATATCTCCAAAGGATACAGTCTGTTTGTCTTTGTGGTCCAAGGTTATATCCATTGGGAAACCTTATCTGTGAAAGATACCGCTTTAAAAGATGAATAGAGACTGTAAACTGCTTTGGGTGCAAGTTAACCTTAAAGCCTATTCCAAACTTCCCAGTCACGTGGACAACTTGGGATTCTTCCCTCAGCTAGCAGAAAGACAGGCTTATCCATCTTTCAGATTTCACCAGCATTCTTATCTACTCTCAGCAAATGCATTTTCTTTACTAGCTGTAAGCAAGGGACCAAGAAAATGTAACTCACCTCCAGGAGCTGGAAAACACAGGCTTGGAAGCTAATTAGAACAACTCAGTTTTGAAGAATGATCAAAATGGGCCCACTAATCCAACATCAGCTGGCCAGTTTGGGCTTGGCCCTGGTAACATGCCAGACCTCAAGTGTCTCACTTCACACTGCACACAATTATGGGGATGGATTCAGGGTAATACTGTGTTCTCTACATGTGAAATACAACAAAATTAAATCATTCTGAAGGACCAGCCCAAGTCACAACTGCAGCATGGATAAATGTCACCAGAAAACCCAAAACTCAATGGCAAAGAATATGGCAAACTTGTGGCTGACACTCAGTGAATTAAGAGAATTTTTGAAAAATAACAAGGCATTTCAAACTAGTTGAACATCTTCAGGATTGAAGACTATAAAGAAACTTCCCAACTACCAGTGAAGAGATTTGTCCTCTTTAAATCATTTATCTAATGAAACACAATACCACTTCGAGTAACCAATCTAGTTAGGTCAAAGTTTACATAGCTGAGTGTATAGCTCTATGTACAAAAATAAAGCAGACTTGCTTTTCAAACAGTTCTCCTCTCTATTCTTAACCACTGAAATATGCTGGATACTGAATGCTTGCCCTAGAGGGTGTGCTCCTCAGGCCACATTCCTCCTGGATATATCATTACCTCTGGCATCACATGCATTCAAGGTAAGGAGCATTATTAAACTGATTTAGGTAAAACTTGGCTAATAGTGCATATGATCTATTTCACAGCACTACAGCACATTAATATCAAATCCAGATTGATACCAGAAATGGACACAGTTCTTTCACTTTCTTTTAATGCCATGACAAAACCCAAGTCCAGTATTCACTTGATTGCTTTGGGAAGATGCTGAATTGGGACCACCTAACCCATGGCCACCCATAACTTATTAGCAGAATTCAGCCCAACTCACCAACTACTTCACTGGAGAAGACACCCTTGTGAAGTAAGAGACTCTGAAGTGAGGGCTGTGCTCGCAATCATGGAGTATTTAACCTCTTTTAATCCTTTAGTCTTATGGAGCAGAACCTGATTTCAATGTGGGCCAGCATTGAGTTGATCTCAGCAGGACCCTCTTAGAGCTGTTCAATGCATGAGGTTACACAGATATTTCCTTAAGCATGTGTTCACACACCTTCCTTCAGCCAAAGTTCTGCTTTTAATGCAAACTTCCTCTTACTTGTGCTTCTACTCAAAGGGATTGTGTACCAGATGACTTTGTAATTACTTCTTAGTAAGTAATCTGTTCACAAAGTACATATTAGGCAAGTCCCTTGCTTTGCTGTAACTATGTTGCTTTTACAGACAGTGCCTCTTCTGAAATTAATTAAAATAAAGTAGAAGGTTTTTCACTATCCTTTTATAATTAGGGTATAAGTTGACATTTTCTAAATTGTTCACTGTTTGAGCTTAGTCATCTAGTGCACACTGAAGAAAAAAAAAAGTATCTTTTGGTACAGTTAAACTCATTTCTCAAAATTGCACAGAAAGCACAGATCAGGTCAGAAATTAGGCTATTCCAGGAAAGCATATCCCACAGAAGAACGTTTACTGTACTCCATGCCCAGTTCACATGAAAATATGTTGAACACAAATGCAGGGATATTTTAAACAAATTCTAGGAAATCAAGAGGCAGGCAGATTCAAGATTTGCTGAACAGAAGCTGAATTCCAGATCATTTTATCTAATTTAACTGTAAATTTGCATTAGAAATCTCACTTGCACTTTTGGTTATGAAAGGATTACAAGATAAAGCCTCACTCTTTATCAGGTAGTTGCATAAATCATGGTTCTTACTTTGCATAAATCATTACTCTTGAGTTAACCCTGAACAGAACCTGTCTGAAGGACACATCTACAACACAATGAGCAGAGCAGACTCTCCATCACTCAGTTGTCTTTCACTGCCTTAGGGAAACAGGCCAGAGGCATCACTCCAGCCTTCACATGAGCCTGCTGGTACCCAGCCCTGGTTATCACCAGGGAAAGCTTTAGTAGGATTATTGCTCCACCTGCTACTGTGATACTGTCATTTTCCTGGGAGGGGAAAGCCAAAAATCAAGTAAATGGAAGGGGGTGGGGGAACACACAGCATTCGAGTGCTCATCAGTTTGTGAAGCTGCAGTGAAAATAGACTTTCAGTTTTCACTTTAAATTTCAGGGTTAACTCCTTAATCTTAGTAATTAAAACCCAGATTCAGTTTTTTCATACTGATCAGACAAGACAAGGATAACTACCCCAAAACTGCACCTGCAATTATGTTCTGTTCAAACTCATTATTCACAAAGTAATTACAACTGGAATACTTAATCAAGAACAAAAAGCCCAGCTCTTATTCTTCTCATGTTTTAAATTACACAGAAGGCTTGAATCACATTTTACAATAGACATTACACGATGAATTTGAAGTCCTAAGAATCAACACTTCCAAACTCCTTCCATACTTTCTCAAATCTCTTACAGCTAAAAAAGGTGTTTCCTCTTTTATTATGTTCCTGCAGAAATTCACAATAATTCTTTTGAAACCTAAAAATTACTCATTTATCTGACAACTGCTCTACCAAGTTGTATTTGAAATATAATCACCTGAAGAAAAAAAAACCCAACACACTAGTTTACCTTTCCTTTCTTCTAATACATGTGAAACGAGCTAAAAAAATAAAAGCCCATTTCCACAATTTTCTTATCTTTAGAAGTGACTAAAACAGATACTCAAAGCGAATTGTACCAAGATTGCCTACCTGTCTTCCAAACAGGATGTTGGCAGCGTCCCTCCTCCTCCTCCTGCTCAGGAGAGGAGCTATTTACTCGGCAGGACGGCCGATACTGATCGTGTAGACGCCTGTGCAGACGCTGAGAGCTCCAATCTTAACTCCTATTTATGCTAATTCATGTCTTCTTCGGATCTATCAATTACACCTCTTGCACAAGGAGCTCTACAAATTTACAAACATCTCGCTGAACAACGGCACAGAAAGGCGTGAGGCAGGTTACACACACCAACACCAACATGTGCTAAAAGCACGGCCTTTGTCACCACACCCAGGGGAGAAAGGGACAGGGCGCATCCCTGGGGTCCCAACTCAACACAAGAACCGTGCTCACTAAAAATCCTGGACTGGACACTCAGAAGACAAAAAAAATGGGAATATCTAGTCTATTCAGATAGGCAGGATTTGTTACTACAGTTTGCAGCTTCCAAACTGTGCGACTGTCGAGGCTAAACAAAGCAGAGCTGGAAGAGTTATTACTGCAAGGCTTGGAATCAGCAACAGGGACAAACACATGGATGTGCACGATGGTACAAACCATGCCCAGACACAGAATGTTTACGTAATCCAAGTCCTCCACACGACGTACCAAACTAGCCAGGCACAATTTTTGCTGATATTGGCTCCCTTTCATAGTTTTTAGCTTGCCACTCAGCAGCTCTGCTTCCTGCAGACAAGTGACAAGCAAACTACGCTGAACATCCTCAAACGCTGGATATTTTGTGACAAAAAACTAAACACACACAATTTCTGGCTCAAGCAAGCCTGCAGTCACTGCCACTACTCATATCTTTAACAACATCCAGGACCTTCTCAGGCACTCACTCAATCCTTCCACATGGCTATATAATATTTTAGTTTGCTGTGCATCCCTTTCCTTTTCCCCACGGGAAACAGCAACCCTTGTGAGGAACTGGGAGTTAGAACTCAGAAACAGGAGGATGACAGAGAACCTTTCACTTTGTAGCAGCCAGAAGGAGATTCAGTTTGGCCTTTCAGAAGCTAAGAAAGGTGGTATGGATGGTTACAGTTTTGCTTCGATGTTAAATTTTATCGACAAGCATCAGGTGCTACAGGACTAAGATGTGGACAGGCTGGGTTATTCTGGAATTGTAACAGGAAAAACATCTATCATGTCCAAAACCTAGAGCCACGTTTAACTTAAAACATACACAAACGGGGGAAGTCGGCAATCAAGAAATTCTAGCCTGCTTCAGTAAAGATGGATGTAACAGATAGTAAAACTCCTTTAAACATGCTCCACTTCTTAATTATTACCGAAAGAGTTATTAAAATATTAAAAAAAAGTTGCAGTTGCTAAAGCCTTGAAATAGGTTAAATGAAATTAAAGGTTTCTATTTTCATGGGATTCAAGCTGGTTTCGATTACAAGCTCACTCCCAGCCACTGCATCCCTGCGATCATCCACACTTTAAACTTCACTCAGGGAAGCCTCTGGAGGACCCAGCGGCTCCTGCTCCCCGAGGCCCGCGAGCCTCAGGGCAGGGCACGGGCGGAGAGGCTCTCCCGCCCCTCCAGGAGCGCTCCCAGCGCACGGACCCGCGGGGCCGGGGCTGCAGGCACGGCCCATCCCGGCTCTCCCCACACCCGCTCTCTACTCTGAGCGGCGGAGGAACTCGTGCCCTTCCCTGCGAGCCCGCTGCGTGCGCCGGGCGCCGCGGCACGGGCTGTG
>VXBR01012359.1:76973-193627 GCA_013400215.1 Cisticola juncidis
CGCGCCCATTGGCCGCTCGCGCCGCCGCTCGCGGGACGGAGGAGGCGCGGATTGGCGCGCGCCCCGGAGCCCCGCCCACACGGCACCGCGAGGGGGACAGCGCGCTCCCCCCTCACACACACACACAGGGTGACACACAGAGTGACACACAGAGTGACACACAGAGTGACACACAGAGTGACACACAGAGTGACACACAGAGTGACACACAGAGTGACACACAGAGTGACACACAGAGTGACACACAGAGTGACACACAGAGTGACACACAGAGTGACACACAGAGTGACACACAGAGTGACACACAGAGTGACACACAGAGTGACACACAGAGTGACACACAGAGTGACACACAGAGTGACACACAGAGTGACACACAGAGTGACACACACAGTGACATACACAGTGACAGACAGAGACACACACACTGACAGAGAGACACAGAGACACACACAGAGACACACAGAGACACACACTAACAGGGACAGAGACAGTGATACACTCAGAGACACACTGACAGAGACAGAGACACTGTGACATGCACAGTGACACACACTGACCCACACAGAGACAGAGACGGAGACACAGTAATACACATGGAGACACACGCTCATACACTGACACATACAGAGACAGTGACAGGGACACACAGTGTGACACACAGTGACACACACTGACCCACACAGAGACAGAGACGGAGACACAGTAATACACATGGAGACACACACTCATACACTGACACACACACTGACACACAATGATACACACAATGATACACAGTGACACATAATGACATACAGTGACACACACACTGATAGAGGCAGACACAGTGATACACACAGACACACACACTGACAAACACACTGACAGGGACAGAAGACACAGTGCCATGCACAGTGCCATGCACAGTGCCACACACTCATACACTGACACACACAATGACAGGGACACACAGTGAGACACACAGTGACAGAGACAAAGACACAGTTATACACACAGAGACACACACACACACACTGAGAGACACAGTGACACACACAGTGACATACACACATATACTGACACACAATGACACACACTGGCAGGGACAGAGACACAGTGACACATGCACTGACACACACACACACTGACACACTGACACACGCACAAGCAGAGAGAGACAAATCCACACACACAGACAGACACAGTGACACAGACTGACACACACACCCAGACACACTGACACTCTCACACACACTCACACTCACACTCTCAGATGCTCTCACACTCACACAGACACTGCCCCCACCAGCTCTTGGCCTGTGAGGGACAGAGCAACTGCTCTGTGAAGGGCTGGGAGTGTCCCTGCAGCATCCGCGTGTGTCCCTGTGTGTCCCTGCAGTGTCCCCGAGTGTGCCTAGGTCTCCCAGGGTGTGTCCGTGTCCCAAACACTGGATGCAGCCATCACAAGCCAGCGTGGGTCCAAACCCGGCCCCACAGCTCCAAAGCCAGCTGAGGCTGCAGACGGAGCAAGCCCGGCCCTCGGAGCACGGACCCACCGGGCCACAGGGGCGGCACCACGGGACTGGAGCAGCCTCAGCCCGTGGGACTCAGAGCAGCAACGTGGAATCATGGAACCGTGGAATCACCAAGGCTGGAAGAGGCCTTTGGGACCATCAGGCCCAGCCACCAAACCCACACTACCACTGCAACCCCTGAAGCACCGAGCTCGGTGCTGAGACCATCAGATTGCTATTGATGGGCTCCGTATCTGTGTGCAAAAGTCACTGCGCTCCGCTTGCCTCACCGTTTGTTTCCAAACTGTGCAACGTGATGTCCTGGTGCTCTGGTGCCATGATGCCATGCCCTGCCACCATATGCCATTGGTTTCACAACTGAATGTTGCACAGATGGACACGCATCAGCTGAACAAAAAAAGAGAGGCATTTAAAAGTTAGGAAACACCCTATATAAACTTGTGCAACCTGTACTCTCCAGATTACTGTACAAATAAGGTATTCTCTGAGAATTGTTGTAAGCAGAGCCTTGACTTGTGCAAGGGCAGGTTGGTTTTTCAGAATGGTTTGTTCTTGACTCAAGCCCTGAGAATGGGAGCTCTACTCAGATCCTCCACAGCAGCTCAATGGTTATTTTATACTTATTTTTAGGTGTGTGTTCTCATGATTTATTCACCCCATGGTAGTTACACCTGGTACCTAGGTACTTCTTGACAGAGCACGTAGAATCACGTAACTGTAAACTCCTTATCCTGTCTAGTGGACAGTACTTCACAGACTATCCCTTGGAAAACACCTGCTCACTGGGGCTGGAACATCATCCAATCATTCAGCCATGTAGGAAAAACAACTCAGGCAGGCAAAGGTTTGAATCTGAATCTCCCACAGTCCTGCTGAAAGGTTTTACCATTTTGTTGTACCCTGTTATGCACCAAGGGTTTCTTTTTTGTTGTATTGAAACCCTCACATGTATTAGGCAGCCCTACAGACAGTGGGATGAGGCTTTTCCATTTCAGATTCCCTAGAAAAGAAGAGTCCATTGCAGCACAAATGCAGAATTGCAGTCAGAACACATGAACTCTTAAGCTGGTTTTTTTTTTAAAGTCTAGTTGATATATGTAAATTAAAGGTTCTCAGATTACTACAGCAGTTAAATTTAGGTACATTTTTCAGAAGTTGCTCAGTAAAATGTGTCTGTGACACCAAATGGTAGCCATGGGGAATATCCCAGCAGTATTTCAGGGTGGGAGCAACAGTGTTGCTTGTCCAGTCTGGTTTTTGAAAACAGCTAAAAAATGGTGGGGGTTTAAACTTTGTCTCTAATAAATACCATATCCTCTGATCACTGGAGCCCATTAATGATAAATTATAATGCGGTGACAGTGGATTAACTTATTCTCTCAGTATAAATGTTGGATAATAATAATAATAATAATAATAATAATAATAATAATAATAATAAAGTAAATCAATTCCCCCCCCCCCAAAATCACTCTTTTAAAATAACAATTAATTTATCCCTCCTAAATTATTTATCATCAGGAAAACATCATAGTGACATAATACCATGATGCATTTGCATTTTAATGTAGTAACATACGGTTACTTCTCAAAGAACCTACCGAACAGGTTATTCAAGGTGGCATTGTGAATTTTTCATTGCAGGAAAGAGAAGATATCAACACCAATGTGTCCTAGTCTGGGAACACTGAATAAATTATTTAGAAAACCCCAAACCCAACCCTATTTGAAACTCTATTACCCAGCACCCAGAGATAGCGTGACACAGGAAATCTATAGGTAAAAACTGCAAGTGCTTGCAAGGCAAAATCTTGGTTTGTTACCCATGAGAGTGTGACAAACACCTAAATGCTCAGTATCAGGGGAAAAAAAGAAAAAGATATTCGGATTGTATCTTCAAATTGATCCACTTCTCTAAGCAGTACTGGTAAGTTACTTAATTCACAGGAACCTTCTAGAGCCTTCCAGACTGCTTTATTATATCTCTCCAATTTTAAGCAAGGCCAGGAATTGTAACCATTTTGTGTCCTTTGTTGACCAGCCGATGGAAATGTTTAATTTTACACCTCTTGCCTGGATAAGGTTCCCCGATCTCCTTGCTTTGGGGGCTGAGAGCTGTCACTGGCAGAAGGATGAGAGGAGGAGTGGCAGACTGGAGCCACCAAGGATCAGCAGGAGGTACAGCCGTGCTACAGGAGCACGGTGTTCATATGGAAACTGTGTTTCTCTTCACTTCTTACAAATATATACACTCCGTACCCATATATACACTGTATACCTCAGGAATAGAGCTGGTTTTATGCAAGCCACAGTCGTGTTTCTTTGTTTCAGTCACCTGTGGACACACCATGAAGTGTTTGGCATAAACCAAGGCACGTGTTTACCACGGTCTAGCTACTTGTGAAGGGCACAGGGATGCTCACTTCAATTCCTTGCTGAAGGCAACTTGTTTAATTAAAGGTTAGTCAGGAGAAATGTCACTTTCTGTGCTGCCAGAAGAAAGGGCACAGGCAGGTTCTGCTCAGTGAGCTTAGACTCCTGTAATATTTCATTTGTGCTCACCCTGGTAGGGGCTAACAGCCACATGGAAAGAAGGGGTTTATAAAGGATGTGTTTGTGATGCAATGAGCACCAACAGCTCTTGTCCTCAAGCTGCAGTGCATTCCAGGCAGAGCAACATAGGCTGGAATTTGCAGACTTACTGCTGTACAGGATGCAGTGAGAAAGAAAAAGTCCTACAGAAGCTCAGAACCTGCCTCGGTGTGAGCAGTAGCTAACACAGTTAAAGCTTGTTTGTTTTCTAATTTGAGATACTATAGTTCAAAGATAAGGTTCTGACTAAAACTAGTTAAACCAGTTTGGGAAAAGTTCAGGAATTTATTTTTAGCTATGGATTAAAACTAGTTAGTGCACTTAAAGATGTCTTTGGATTCAAAATAGGGCAAACACTTCATGAGAGGAACTTTGTGATTTTACTCTACAAAGAGTCAATACAGTTTTTTGTCAAGTACCTCTTTTGTCTTTTACTAATGAATTAACTGATTGAGGATACTTATTTAGTGATCTAAGTGATTTTAAATTCAACCATGAACATACTGCTTATTAGATATCAGTGTGTAGCAGGATGGTTAACAAATATATTGTTTGCAATTGAATACATTCTGTTACATTTTCTATGTTTGCCCTTGTAATGTGCTAATTATTTGGGGTTGGGAGCAGCTGTTAGGATTATGATGTATATTCAGTAAAGATTACTGAATTATAGAATGGAATGGTCCTCTGCAGATTGTTCAGTCCACTCTCCCTGCCCAAAGCAGGCCTGCCTGCAGCAGGTTCATCAGGCTTGTGTCCAGCTGGGCAATGAGCATCCAAGGACAGAAACTCTACACCCACTCTGGGCAGTCTGTGCCAGTGTTTGACCTCCTTTGCACTAATAAGAAAAGGGTTTTCTTTTGTTTGGGTGGAAATTCCACATTTCTCTTTGTAGCCTCCAGTATCACTGGACACTACTGAGACAAGTGTCTCTGCTGTTGCTTGCCCATGTGTTTTTCCACACAGCTGACAGTGTGTGCTGGCCACCTGCATCCCCAGGGCCTTTCCCACAAAGCTGCTTCCCACCCACTTTGTCCCCAGTCTGTACTGGTGCATTGGGGTTTTCCTCCCCAGTGCAGGGCTTTGCATTTCCTGTGTTGAACTTTACGAGTTTCCTGTTGGCTGATTGTTATCTTTTCCTGCATGACTAAACACAAACATTATTTCTGCTTTTGTGTCCTTGCCACGTCACTTAAAAGTAGCAGAAACACCCGCCATGAGATCTGAATATGAAACTTAATTTCATACATCTTATTTTGAAAAAACTAATTAAAACACCTCTTTACTGTACTGGCCACTGTGCCAAGCCCTGCCAGCTGAATGTTAATGATTTCTGTGTTTTAGATTTCTTCTCTTCTTTTTCATTGCCTTTTGGCATATCAATACACTGAGTTATAATAATTATACTTTAGTACACTGAGTATATTGATGAATGTGTGGGTGATAGAAACAGTTGCTAGGAAAGGCTGACATCCATCAGGAGTGCTGCAGGGGGAAGGGATCCTTCAGAGGAATGATGGAGGTTTAGTTATAATTGATCATGTGAGGCTTGGCTCATCACTTCATTTAAAAATTGGGCTGTCTAGGTCATATGACTGAAATGAAACAGTTTGTAAAGAGCAAATTTTTGTGCAGGACAGATTTCTTGAAAGAGCCTTCAAAGGTATCAAAGATGTGAAAATTGTTGCTCAATTAGAAACAGCAGATGTCTGAAAAAAAATATAAGACAGGTATCTCTGTGAGGAACAGAGGATTAAAGGGAGCTGAATGGACTCATGGTGCTCAGCTGTCCCAGGCTCACAGAAGCCCCTTGGTAAAATGACTGTGTGTGATTTTTAATACAGCTGTACTTTGCTTCCTCTAACCTTCTTTTAATTGTCCTTCAGTTTCCAGCCTAATGTGTTTGCCAATACACACCTTTGTTTCTGTGCCAGTACTTGGTTTTTAGCCAACAAACCACTCCTGCAGTGATACATTTGTGGAGAGCAACCTTGTCCCATTTCAGCTTTTATTTTACAGGGCTAGAAGAACCATGACCTGCATGTTTTCTCTTTTTCTCTTTCTTAGCCATTCCAGGTGCCCATCTTTGCATATTTTTCAGTTTAAATTTGTAATTTTCTACAATGTTCCAGATAAAGTTTCATTGAGATCTTACATGGCAAAAATATTTTTGTACCTCTACTGAAATCCAATCTCTTGATGGCAGCTTGGGCTTATATTCGTTTTTGGCATAGCTACTTCATGTCAGCAGTTCATAAAAAGTGTGATTTTGAAGAGTATATTTTGGGTTCCTCTTCTGTCATGTCAAACTGAGGTTCTAGCATATAGTGGTGCTATTTGTTCCCAAGCACAAAATGACACATTTGTGTATAAATAAAATTTCTTCTCATTTCTAGCAGTCTAGGCTCTAGTCTCTTTTAGTATTAATTCTAATAGGTAGTCATTAATCATTTGTGTTAATAGTGTTTCTTCACTTTATCAGTGAATTTTCATTATCATGTATCCAACATCAACATTACTTGTAGCTATTTCCTTTTATGTCAGCTCATTTCATGCTTCAATTTGCCTCTTCACTCTATTTATTAGTTTTCCATATCAAAATGTTGGAATCTGCTTCTTTCTTTTGCTGGGTAACTACATAATAGACCCCAAGTTCCGACACTTTTGAATTCATGGTCAGTTCTCCCTTCTATTTCTGTTTTAGTTACCCTTTTCTTGCATAAGCTGCATGATTTGTCCTCAAGCACTGATGACACACAATCACATCTGGCTCCTAAAAACAAGGGTGATCATTTCTCCCTCTGGGTAACTACATAAAGTTTACAAGTTTGTTATTGTTCACGATGATTGCGTCACAATTTTTCCTGTTGTTCTATGAACAGTTTAATGATACACTTTCATATAGGCAGAACATCCTGCCTCAATGGTGTTTTCTCCAAAGACTTTCTCCTGAGCTGTCTGATTTTGTAGGTTCAGACTTATTAATGCACTTCTCATGTTTGCTCTCTTCAAGGGAAGCCATTTCATGCTCTCACCTGTGAAATAATCCCTTCTTCAGACATAATTACTGTTTCAAAAGTTTGCAGTTTGTCGGTGGTTATTGTACTGTTTATCCTTTTGGTAATGTTGCATTATATTCTTTGCAACTTGTTGTGACAGGGGCAGATCAGAAGCCTGAAGCAATCAGGGATGAGGGCCCTCTTCACCAAAGGAAGATGCAGAGGTGAGAACAGGGCACTCTTCTCTTGCCTGGGGCCTCCATCCCCACAGTGACCACGCTCTCAAGGATGGATAGCAGCACTGGAAGAACAGGGACAGAGTTATGTGTGCCTTGTTCAGAGGAGAGAGAGGGGTGAAGCCAGGTTCTGAAGATGATGATCCATGTCACAGATGACTTACCTTTGTGCCACGGCTGGCACAGTGACCCAAGAGACTGTGTCTGCTGCAAAGCCTCCTGTGGGTGCCTGCAGCAGGGCATCCAGAGAGACACCAGCAAAGGAGGAAGAGATTAGAGAATTGGGATCACTTTTTTTTTGTAGCCTGGACTGAGTGAAAAAAGTGAAGAGAAACTCCTGCTTGTTCAGCTGACCCCAGGGACAAATTGGGTGAGGCCTTTGAATGCAGACAAGGTGTATTGTGACTGCTGGACTCCCGTTTGCTCATGCAATGCTACTGCCTGTGCAAGCCCTGCCTGCTGGGACTGCTCAGAGAGCTATTCCTTTGTGATCAGAAACATTACTTCTCCACAGCCCTGTACTAATTGCTGGTTCTAATTGCCCCATGCTTTCCACCCTAGAGTAATTTCAAAAAGTGTTACACTTATTTTGGTTTTACTCAGGTGATACAAGGAGCTGCTGATCCTGGTTGTGGGGAGGCGAAAGTTAAAGACAAATCTCTTGCAGAGTTTTCTGTGTTTTTCTGTTTTCTGAACTTGGGAAGATAGCTCAGCATGGCAAAAGCAAGTAGATAAAGAGCCAAGAAAGAAAAGTAATTACAGAAAGAGAGGGGGAAAGGCCACAGAAAGTAGGACAGGGAAGGATTTCAAATACAAAGATGTGTAGGTGGATAAGGAAGAGCAGAAGAATGGCCATCAACAGCAAATGGAGTTGTAAAAATGACACTTGTCCCTGGAATCAATTTGTGATGTGCTTTTGACATTTTTGGACTGTGGAGATGGAGAAGATGTTTAGGAAACCCATCAGACTTGGACATGGAGAATCATGTAAGCTCTCCTTTATCTTGAGTGTGAATCCTTGAATGGATGAGAAAAAAAGACATCTTCTCTCATAGCTGCACTGTTAACACTCAATTCATGTAGTTACTACAGAACAAAGTTTTGTTATTCTTCAAGTTTTCCAGGCTGCCATAGCACAAACAGCCTGTAAGAAACAGCTTCAGACTCATGGCAAATTACAGCTTCAAAGGTGAATGAGAACGAGATTCCTGCTGAAGATACCTGGTTGTAACACACACTGAAGTATGGAAAAATGCAAATCCTGCCATAGGAAACTACATCATGATAATGCAAATGTTGTGCAGAAGTGATTCCTATTGCTCCTCTGAAGAGGATACTCTGCCAGCATCTCTGGGCAGAGCCTGCAAATTGTCCCTAAAGATCTGCAGCAGATATAGCAGCACAAAGAAAAAGGATCAGTTTGGTGTATGCTTATCTTCTGGTTCTTAGGCACAGTGCCAGGACCCTTTCTGAGATTTTTTACTTTTTTATCTCAAATCTCATTGAGTTATATACCCTGGGACGTGATTTGAAATTTAAAATTAGTAAAAGAGTTGTAGCAGTAGGAGAAAGACCAAGCTCAGAAACTGTGGAACTTCATCTAAGTAACTTATTTACTTAAAGAGACCCACAAGTCAGCAAGAGCAAAACAAGATAGTGAAGGTCCACAAGCAGGATTAGTATCTGTAATTA
Source organism: Cisticola juncidis (assembly GCA_013400215.1). NCBI lineage: Eukaryota > Metazoa > Chordata > Aves > Passeriformes > Cisticolidae > Cisticola > Cisticola juncidis. The sequence continues at coordinate 86,010 of VXBR01012359.1, forward strand.
ACTCATCTGTGGCATATTCTATTGTCTACATTTTACTTTATGCCATTGGTTGTAGAGAGCAGGAACCACACATGGTCTAAGATGCTACTACAGCTCCAATACATATTTGGCATTGATTGAGAGCCATCAACCATAGCGCCACCTGCAGTTTCCAGATAATTTATTGATGATGTGTGAGTAGCACTGGAAGAGAGAAGTTGAATATCAAGAAGAGCAACACCCTGATTTTGTTTCTTACACTCTGCTTCCTTAAGCATCTGCTGTTGGCCACACTTAGGGTAGCATTGAGAAAAGAAAATATTGGCTCATTTGGCAGTCATTCTCTTCACTAATATCGCTGAACACGTTTATAAAGGTTGAGCAATGTACTGTGTTTATGGGACGTGGTTGCAAGATGTCATGGATGTTGAGACACCCCTGATAAAATTAATATCTCATAAACAAATGAACTATACGAATTCCAACACTGAAAATGCTTTGTTCAAATAGGGTATGCTCAGTTGAGCCACTATCACAGAGCTGCTTAAATTCACCTTAGCATTATCCCTATTAGAACAGAAAATAATATTCTTGGCCGCACAGTAAATTTAAACTCCGCCAAGTGCACTGTTGTAACACTCACTGCCATGAAATTATTTTTTCAAGACACTTGAATTTACAGTCTGTGGTTTAATTGCAGCTGTAATATCACTAAATATTGCTGCAACCTCCAATGGGGCTTGACAGCTAAGGCAGAGCAGTCAGACCTTCAGGGTCTCAGGGATACAGCCTTTTGGGGCAGAATTAAAGGACATATTGGACATCTGTCAAGTGTTTCTGGTCCCAGCGTTCAGTCCTCAGCAGACAGCAGGGTGTTCACAAATCCCAAACATTGTAACAAACCCACAGCAGCCATGGCACATCCCAGAAGGGTCAAACCTGATGTGCTTTCACTGTAGCTATCGCTTGCAAATGCACAACAAACCCAGCAAACTCCATGTGTAGGAGTTTAAAAAATGCCTGGTTGGCCCATAAGGATATGCAGAGGTTGTCTGATGCAGCCTGAGTGTGTTAGACTTTCTGTTTAAGCACTAATTCAATGGATACATGCCAGCACCCAAAGACCTCCCACCTAAAAATATTAGCCTAAATGCAAGAGTCCTTACTCCAACAGCTGGACTCAGCAGTAACTCTGAGCTCATTTTGGAGAAACCTAAATATCCAGTAATCTGGCAATTAAGAGTGGTGTTGACAGACCTGATTTCAGCTCTCAGTCGGGTTGATGAGTGGCTTTAGTGTTAATTCTTTGTCCCATTGTCAGTGTGAGTGACCTTGACAGCAGGCTGCCATACACCCGGAGTGCCAGTCTTCTGGAACCTTTTACTTCACTGTTTGGCTCTATGTAATAAATTCTTCAGAGCGGGGATGTGGATGAGAGACAGAAAGTGGGTTTGAAAACACTTTTCTCCTTCTAACTAGGATTTCCCTAGGGGAGAAAACCAATCCCACTCTCCTAAGGAGAGAAGCACCTTTCTGCTCTTTGGGGTGTCAGTTACATTTATCTCTGTTCTTGGCAGGACCAGGCAGTGGGATTAAAGTTGAATGCATTGCTTAGAGTGCCAGGGTTTGCAATCAGGAGCTGGGGCAGTCAGACGCCTGAAAGGCAACACTTCTGTAAACCTTACTCAGATCGATTTGGGGCTCAGCAGTAACAGAAATCAAACAGGGCATTTCTTCAGTGAGACACTTGAATAACTGCTCTTACTCGACAGGGGGTCGGGATCCCTGGTCTTTGGCCATACTGGAATTTAATTTCTTTTTCTTTTTCTTTATTGCTGCTTAACTCAGGACAATTTTATTCCAGAACTAGTATGACATAAAATATTATTTTGTACTTGAGTCTTTTCTGTCAAATCCTGGTTTCCATGACATATCGACTGCATTTAGCTTAACTATTTCCATTAATTAAACATCTTCATATTTCTTGGTGTTTCATGGAAATGAAAGCTGTAACACTTGGATTCACTAACTTTACCTGAAGGGCAGAAGTCCACTTTGTAGACAGAATGTGAAATAAATCAAGTCTCCATATTGTCTTAAAAAGGCTGAAAGTTTTCTTTCGTTTCCTCCATGTCCCACTCCTATTTCTTAATTTCCTTATCTTCTCTTTGTCTTACTAAACTGGGTGCTACAATCTCTTGGAATATTTTAAAATCACAGAAAAATCTTAGTTGGAAGGGACCTTGTCTGGTCTGACCCCCGACTGAAAGCAGAGGTGACCCCAAAGCTTGACCAACTTAAAAAAAAATCTGTTTTCTCTGGCTGCACACTCCTCTCCTCCTGCTACTCTGATTTACACTGATCCTATCTATTGTTTCTGTAAATGTTAATGCAAGATAAAGGAGCTGTAGTTGTTTTGGAATTAACTAGACACACTGGAAGCACGGTGCCTGAGTGTTTCATTTTGTTCTTTGCCTCTGTGTGTAGGTGGTGAGCTATGATGAGCTTCTGTGAGCACAGACCAGTGGACAACCACACCACTATGGGCTCTGGAATTTCTGAGCCCCATGTTACAATGCAAGTAAGTGCATGCAGCACTAATTTAGTACAAAATACATTACAGAGGTATTGAAATGAATACTCAATCCAAGCATTACAGAACAAGAAAGCCCAGAAAAATAGAGAAACAAACTGTGTCAGGATAGAGAAGCATGGCTCTAGCTGTCAGTGGTGACACTAGACAGAAACTATGGAAGTGGCAGTAAAGACACTTCAGGGTTTGTGATCTCTGGTTAAGTTTCATGGTGTAGGATGAAATGCCTGTGTCCCATCCATCACTGATGGGAGGAAGATAAGGATGTGGACAGTTCTCAAAGCATGGCAGCAGCACTGACCTGGTGGCTTTTTTTGCCAGGGTCAAGTGCTTGTCAGACTTAGGAGAGCATCAGCCAGTCACACACAGAGCAATGTCCACTTCTTCCCCTCTAGGAATGTCAATAAATGGAACTGTGTCTCCAGTCTGAGGCCCAGGCAGCTTTGAGATCCTTTTGCCCTCCCTCTTAAAGCCCTCTGACCACTCCAGGACTGTCCCCATCCCTGTCTCCATCCCTGTCCCTGGGCACACACACAGTGCACAGAGACCCTGGGCAGGCTGCAGCAGGGTGAAAGGTGTGTGCCAGGGAGAGCAGAGCAGGCAGAGACACAGCTTGAGCTGCAAGATGTTCTAGACCACCTGGCAAGCTGAAAAGGCCCTATCTCTCATCACTCAGCTAATTAGTTAGAGTGCAGTGCCATGAGAGTGCAGCGACACCGACTCCAGTGCCGGGGGATCTGATAGCTCAGCACTCTGCAGCACAAACAGGCAAGGACCTTTTAAGAGATGCTGGCCTAATTACCTCTCTTCACAGTTTTTAACTCAAAGGAGCACTTTTTTCCTGGAAGTCTGAGAAAACCACTTTTGTCTGTCTTTTAATTGTAAATGCCGCAGCAGAAAGAATCAGTTGTACTCCCAAAAGCCTGTGCTCTCGATGCATTTTCTCTTCAACATGACAGAATCTAGAAAAAAATCAGGTAAAATCAAGAGTTTAGTCTTACTGGAGTTAAGAAACTTTGCTGGGCTTTCCACACTAATCAAACTGCTGGACATGCAGAGGGTTTGGCTGATCCTTAGTATTCCTATCCACCTGTAGACTGATGGTTTGGGAATGCTTTTGGGCTCACAAGTACAGATGTGAGACTGCAGCACTCATTTAGCTTCTCTGTCTGTGCAGTCAGTGGGCAGGAACTCTGAGCTCCACCACAGTGCATGTCTTCAAGGCTTCTGAAACAGACTCCTTGGCTTTCCCCTCATGTGTTTTTTAACATTCTCATTCCTTTATGTCAGTTCTTTCTAAATTTTTGACAAATTCTGTGTCCAGAACAGTTATGAAAGTCTATTTCTAGTCTCATGAACCTAAGATTGTACAAAGATATAAAGAGAAAACCTGTGTTTATTCTTCCCTTAATTAAACATGTGGGAGCACCTTTTCAACATGATAGAGCTTGTTTTTAACCCTGCTCTAATGCAAAATACTCTGAGTTTCTGTTAGATGACTTCAGCTTCATCAGACTGAAAAATGTTTGTGTATTGATTAGGGTGGGGTTATTTTTCATTTTGGCTTTCACCTGTCATATGCAACATACAGTCTTACCCATCTTCTCTTTCATGGAGCTCTTTAATATCCTTTCGGGACAACCTGCAGTTGCTCTTTATCCCGGCCATCACAGTATTTCTTCATTTCTTCATTTCTTTCTCTGTGTTGCCATCCAGTCAAAGGTTGCTTGTTGTTTTTATGTTATTTTTGGGCAGGCTAATCTTGATTATAATTTATGTTTGGGTCCACAGCTTATTTCTTCATCAAATGCATTTGGTTTAGAAGTTCTGCAAGCTTTTACCCTGTCGCAGGGCATTAATTTTAGAAGGACAGCTTTGCTGTAATAAACCTTTTGGTTAGTCCTGCTGCACTAGGAGCTTTTACACTGCAGGCTGCTGTGTTTGATTAGTCAGTCTCACTTGGCAGCATTTCCCAGGTTACCCACATGGCCAACCCTCACAACTTCATTTACTCCAGTCTCTGCAATAATCTCACCACACCCATCAGCATCCTCTGTCCTTCCTCTGAGCTGCTATCCTCAGTTTCTCTGGGATGTTATTTCAGAGCTGTGTCTGTCTGTCTGAATTTCACAGATTCTTACATACTGGAGGCTGATTATTCCAGAGCTTTCTCCACAATCCTGTATTGTTTATAAACCCACTTTGTTTGCAGGTCCTGAATCCTTTCTGATTGTGGTTTCCTCATGATGGGCAATATGGTGCTTCTGGGATTCAGGGTCTGTCCTTTTTACCCCCTCTTTCTACTGCCTAGGCAGTGGTGGAAGACTTGTTCTCAGGTGCACTTTAAAGTTATATAATCCCAGCTGAACGCTGAAGAGTTCATATTTCAAGTAATAAAATTGCTTTCAATTGCTCCCACTGACATTTTAAAACACATTAAAGTGTTTACATTGATTCTCCCATTTGTTAAAACTTGTGTTTAGTAAACTCCCATCTGGATCATATTTACTCTGATGGCTTCTTTTAGAACTTTGACAGTGATGGTTCACCTGTCTGAAAGGAAAATGCTGTGTTTTGAAACTGATTGTGATAGTCATGTTTGATTTGAAAGTGTAAAATTGTTGTTGGAATACTCCAGATGGCTGCTGGTGTAAAATAAAGCACTACTGCCTTGAAACAGAGACTCTTGTTCTTTGAGTGTGACAGATGCCTCAGAAAGTTGTTACTTGGCACAATTTGGTAAATATTAAAGATAATCTTGGATAACCTTGGGTGAAACCAGTAATTTTGTTGCTAGAAATACCTCACAAAACACAGAAGAAAATTCATCACTGCAGAGTGGATTTCTCTAGAAGGAAAACATTCTTAACAAACAAAAGAAAAATCTCAACATAAGAGCTGATCTAATTTTCTTGTAAAATCCATGGAGAGTTTAGGAAAATGTCATGGGTCAGAATGTATTTTCTTGCTCATGGTTGTGTGATGGAATCAGCACAGTCCACTCTCAGGGAAATACAGAGAAGTTGCTTGTAGGTGTGAGGAAGGAAACAGAGAGAAATCCTCAGTGTTGCCATATACAGAAGGAAGGTGTACAAATATTTCTTTTCTACATACTGCTCTGGGGAGGACCACTGATACAGGAGGCTCTAAACAATAACAGTTCCCACAAAGTCACTGGAACTTGTCGATTTTTTTTGATATTTCAAGTTTTCCTATGAGGATAAGGAAGTTTTTGGTTCACAGAATGTTTCCTGTGTGTTTAAGCCCTTCTGTGGGGGAAGAAGTGACAGTGTTAGGGAAGACTCAGATCCTTGTTTTCCTGGCAGGCTTGAAATGTTAGAAAATAAGAGTAAGCTGACTACTTCTGCCAGGAAGGAAAAGCTAAATACCAAAACTGAGTCAGAAAGGATCCTATATACCATATCCAAAACCATTTTATAGGGTCTCAACTGGAGGCAAACCAAGAGCCAGCTGCACATTTAGAACTTCACTAACATTTGCTTACAGTGTGCTAGAACTCAGCTCTTTGCTTTCTGATGTCTGCAAGTCCATTTTCTTATTAAGAGCTGCAGACATAATTTCACAGCTTGAAGGATGATGGCGTGTGACTTTTAGGTTCCCAAGCCACATGAAGCGGAGTCAGGCTCAGAATGAGCAGTTTTTCTCCACAGATCCCTTTCTGCTGTGCAGTGGCACTGGCTGATACAAACAAGGCCATAGTCTTGTGTTTGTTTGTGTTTATGTACAATGCCACTTGCCATCTCTGCTCGTTAAATAGTAAAGAATGAATACTGACAAGGAGACAAGTGGAAAAACATGAAATTCCTTTTCTGAGTGTGCTTGTTTTGCTCACACTGCAGGAATGGGCTGTACTCCTCAAGGCTGAACCAGGATCACAGGTTGAGGAGAGTGCACTTCATTTCAATGGCCTGCACATACCTGCTTGCAAATGTTTATCTTTCTAGTATATTTGGTTCCTTGGACTCAACAACACAAGGTTTGTATTTCAGTTTTACTGGTAGTGAAACTGAGGTACAGAAAATTTCACAGCTGAAGGCTAAGCAGTCTGGGAAGAATAAGATTCAGGCTGCTAAACCCACGGTTGCTGCTCTTCTTTCTAAGACAACCTGAATCTGACTCTGTCCTACGTACATATCAAAATAATACAGCATTAAGTTTATCTAAAGGTTTCAGCAAATGTAGCCAGGAATCCTGAAAAGCTGAAAGTGTAGAAAGGCTGCAGTTGAAAGTCCTACAGCCTTGGAGAGAAGTTCCATTTAGAATAAAGAAATATGTGCAGCATACTTATTTAAGAACTGCAATAGTTTAAGAACTCTTTTGAAGAGCTACTGGGGTATTTGAGTTGGTTCTGCTCTGTGGGATCAAAATTAACCTTGTGTACTCTCACACATGCATTTTTGTTTGCCTCAGTCTGAAAGGTGACTCTTTTTGAAAACATTTACTGTCTCCCAGCACACAGTGACAGTGCTGGGCAGAGAGCAGAAAAGCAGCTGAAATGTCAGTTTTCTTTGATTCATTTTGCTCCACTTAATTTATTGTGGACCAAAAGCTGTATACTTAATAAAGCCATCCACAGAAGGGAATATCATGTCATGTTCATGATGAGCTACCCACAAGCCGAGCAAAGTGTACGTGTGGGATTGCTACTGATGAAAACCTCAGTGACAACAAATGATGCTCTGTACAAGGTACTGACCCTAGAAAATTGAATCCACTGAAATGGATACATGAATATTTGTATGAGTCACACTAAACTAAGGTTATGCTTCTCAGGGAAACAATGAAGCTCATTCTTAGAAAGGAGGAAAGAAATGTCTTTCAATTCACAAAGCTGACTCAGAAAATGACTGCATGTCATAAAGCATGCTCACACAACTCTTGACATGGTTTACAGGCCTCAGCTCCTTCGTTCCCTCTGCCTTCAAACCACCTCATTAGCCTAACAGCAGTTACTCTCCAGAAACTGCCCCTGGCAGCACCAAACACTGTGCCCTGACCTAGAGAGAGGTGAACATTTTGCACAATGTGATCCCTCAAGGCAAGGAGCTGGAGGATCAGTTCTGGCTGAGCTTGGCTCATTAATGCTTTCTGCCCGTGTGTGGCAGAGGTGCACGGACCCTGTGTTTGATACAGCTGAAACCTCCAAGTCATGAATCCCCCTCTGCCCATGAGTGTTCTGTGTGGGAGTTCTGTGCTTGCTTCACACCTTTGCCACAGGGAGGGGATTACAGCTCTGTACCTGCCAGGTTGGATGGAGAGTGCAAGGGCAGGGCACAGACATTCTTATCCTGTCATTTCACTCTCACCTCTGCTCCCTTTCTCCCTGCTCTCTCCCTCTGCACAATGTCTGCCACCTCAGTTTTATGTGTAGAGAAAGCTATTGAAGCAGTTTTAAAAGATTAATAAAATTTCTGTTATGGAGGATACTGCAATACATTGCATGCTAAAGACACTCCTGTTAAAAAAATAATCTAATCTGTACCCCTTACTTCTAGTGAAGTTTTATAAAAAAAATACTTCTTAGTTAATTGTATCTGGAATTCTACAGATAAGACTATATGAGGAGTGGAAATGTTTCAGTAGACTTCCATTTGATTTTTCTTTTGAAACAAAGAATTCAGAGTAACAGCTGCTTGCTCCAACATCAAAGTCACTACTGAATATTAATACTGGAGCATGGATTTTCACAATTCTGTGTGCACTGATTTCTTGGCAGGTTTGAATTTTGAAAGATGAAAAAGATTTGGTGTGTTGATTTAAGGAGATGTCTTTTGTGTTTGTAAGAAGCATACAGTTTTTCTTGCACCAGAACTTTGTCTGAGGCTTTGCTGAGAATGCTTTTACAATTCTGCTATGTTGAGGTGATTCAGTGTTTTGAATTATTGCAGGCAAAAGCCCAGAGCTTGAACTTGATGATCTTGATCCAGCTCAGGATATCCTATGATGATTCCATGATTTTCAATTATTCCATATTTTCCATTATTCCATATTTTCAAATAAAGCTATTTGTTTGAGAAGTGGCTAGTGGAGCAGATCTTTGAGAACAGAAGTTAATTTATTCCTAATGTCAGGTCATGCAGGAAAAAAAATCAATTCTAGAGCAGCAGTGTCATATTGAGTAAGAGGAGCAGCTCCTGAGCCTGGACTTCTGTCAGGAAACAACACTTCATACAGTATTTTCCAGAATCTCTCACATTGCAATCTCCAGGTTTCAGCTTTCTTTTCTTTCTTAACCAGGGTTAGCACAGACTGGAGTTTCTGTTGCTTTGTTCAAAGCGTTTGTGTGTTAAAGGTAAAGGGCACAGTAAATGCCAGCTTTGTATAATGTACAACTCTGATCTTGTGCTGCCTGAAAACAAACAGACTCTTTATGCGTGGGAACAGTGACAGCCACATCCTGATCTTCATCATGAGCAACTGGGTGTTCCATTTTACCTACAACTGGAACAGCTGGTATGAACAGAAGCTTAAACTCAAGGAAAGGAAGCAAAGGAATAAAGAATGGTGTGTCTCAATAGGGCTTAGCCTAATGTGAGCCTAGAAGGAAAGGAACCAGGTGAAACCTGCAAGGAAAGGAACCAAATGAACCCTGCATAATTGTCTCTACAGGGCTGAGAGGGCAAAAAAGAAGTTTAGGATGGATATTAAGTAACTACAAAGAGTAAGTAAAACTTCTCACACCCTAAGAGTCAATTTAAATTTCAGACTTACCAACAAGACCGTGCTGACCTCCAAAATCTTCCTCTGTTTCATTTGTGTGTCACAGCTACACGTGGCAGAGGAATTAAGAAGCAACTGGTGGCACTGAGAGAGCCTCTTACTGCTCAAGGACACCTGGGAATGTATGTGCAAGAGTAAGGTGACTTGCTTGTTGGAAATAGAAAAGGGTCCAGAAGAATTCACATAACTTATAAATGATGTAAAAGCTTCCCTCCTGCTCAAAGACTATGGACATGGTGAGAAATCTCTGAGACACCTAAATCACCTCTACTTTCTGGCATAGTACTTGCATCATGTGAAGGAGAATGGAGAGTAGAAATATGCACAAACCACACAGGGAACAGTGGGGTTTATTCTTACAATAAAACCTTGAACTTCACTGCTAAATCCCTTTGCCTTTGTTTTCCACTTTGTAAAGCTGGATGATCATGCTTTAAATTTTTCTAGAATTTTTTACCTTTTTACGAAGTATTGTGTGGCTGTAGTGCTGATTTTCCTAGAATTAAAATCCCTTCCTTAAACCATCTGAGGGACATCAGTTATCTGAAACTACCATATGGCACACTTGTATGCATTCCAGCAAGTTTTTTCCTTGCTCTTTTGAAAATGTTGATAATTTTGTCTTTGAGAGAAATGTTTAGTTATTATTCATTAATTTTGACAGTCCTAATAAAAAGCTGATGGGATTGTTTAAACCCAACGTGAGAGCACCATCTAGAGGCAAACAACATAAACTGTAGCATAAACCCATACCAATCCCTCAAGTAATTATGTTTTATTTCAGAATTCCAGAGGCTTTCAGAATTATGTTCAATATACTTTTAATAAATATTCCCAAATTACCTAACGCTCTTACAAACAATTACAATTCTGTTTGAGATTTGCAATTAGCCAATTACCTACACCTATTCAGCCCATAGAAAGGGTCATTTCAGCATGGTAGGTCCATCCACACCAGCTATACATGACTGGCTCAAGCCATAGTGGCATCAATAAGAACATCTGCAGAGCACTATTTTTTTTTTTTTAGCTGCCAGGCCATGGTGAAGCTTGTGCCACCAGGACTTCATCATGTTTCTTTTATTAAGTAGCTGGATTATGTAATTAACCTTTATTTGCTTTTGCAGCTTCACCTAGCTGTGCAGAGATGCCTTAGATACACATTTTATGGCATTACTGTCTGCTTTATAAATTCAGTGTATTCCCACTGATACTGATAGAGCAATTCTCAGTGATTATGAAGATTCCTCTAAACCAGAGTGGTGAATTACTGAGCCTCTTGTTTCCATGCTCTGAGATGCCAGTATCTCCTTTTCTGCCATCACAAAGTAATGTAGTAATCCTAAGGTAGGAAAGGTCTTGATTTGATTATCAAAATACTTCTTACACTTTGTACTTCTAGTGCTTCCTAAGCGTTTGCTAAGGAGGATAAGATCTAAATGGTCATGGATTTATTTCTATTTTAGATTTTATGCCCAGAAATCATGTGACCTTCACACAGCACCTGCAGAGGATCGAAGATGTAGCTCAGTATGTGTCTCAACTGGATTTAACTTCCCGTGCTAGGAACAAACAGCACCTGACAAAATGTCACAAAATGTGCTTGTGCCCACCTCTGAATGTTGTAAGATATTTAAGCCTTTTCTGGATAGCAGTTGGAATTTACCTGAAGGATAATTACAGGTCTGAAGAACAATTTCAGGTCTAATGATACCAGATCACTGAAACCAAGGACTTCCAGTTCCTGAGGGGAGCCTACAGGACGGATTGGAAGGGACTATTTCAAGCGCATGTAGTGACAGAGCAAGGGGGAATGGCTTCAAACTGAAAAGGAGTAGGTTTGGATTAGATATTACAAAGAAAATCCTTCCTGTGAGGGTGGTGAGGCACTGGCACAGGTTTCCCAGAGAAGTTGGTGCTGTTTCATCCCTGGAAATGTTCAAGGCAGGGCTGGATGGGGCTCTGAACCACCTGATCTAGTGGAATGTGTCCCTGTCCATGGCACACAGGATGGAACTAGATGATCTTTAAGGTCCCTTCCAACTCAGGACATTCTATGATTTTCTAAGGATCAAATCATACCCTTGAGGATATATGTGACTCTCCACAGGGAAATCAGCATAAAAGCTTGTCATGACAAGATTTTATGTTGATTAACACCCCAGCCTCACACAGCTCCTTGCTCACTCCCACACCGGTGGGATCAGGGGGGAAAATCAGAAGGGTAAAAGCTACAAAAACCATGGGCTGAGATAAGGACAGTTTAATGGGGAAAGCTAAAGCTGTGCACACAAGCAAAGCAAAACGAGGAGTTAATTCCTTGCTTCCCAAGGGCAGGCAGGAGTTCAGCATTCTCCAGGAGAGCAGGGCTCTGTCATGAGTAATGGTGATTTGGGAAGGACCAAACACCATCACTCCAAATGCCCTCCTTTTCCTCCTCCTTCCCCCACTGTATACACTGAGCACGATGTCTCATGGTCTGGACTCTCCCTTTGGTCAGCTGGGGTCACCTGTCCTGGCTGTGTTTCTTCCCAGGCACCCCCAGCTCCCTCACCACAAAAAGCAGAGAAGGCCTCGGCTCTGTGCAAGCCCTGCTCAGCAACAACAAAAACATCTCTGAGTTATCAGCCCTGTGTTCAGCAAAAATCCAAACACAGACAAACACCAGTCACCAGCAAAGAAAATTAACTCTACTCTAGCTGAATCCAACACAAAGATATGCAACTAAAATTTTATTCTTATTGGGAACAAAAAACTGTCAGGGTATTTGTTTTCTGCATGCCTTAGGTTTTAGGGGGTGTTTTTTATACTGGACCTAAGGAAGAACTAAGAAGAAAATGGGAAAATTAACCTAGATCAGCAGCTCTCATATCTTCTACACTGCATCAAGTCATAGCTCAAGTCCTAAGAAAGTGGAGAAAAAACTTTCTCAAAAGCTTGTTAATTGCATGCTTTAATAGTATTAAAAGTTATATTTTCATGAAAACCATGTGACACTTCTGAATTAGGAACAGTTTGGCACAGTTTGTGCTCAGACTGAACAGAACTTTGGAGATAGCTGGTTTCTTAGGTTAAGGCTTCATTACTGCATCAGAATACCTACCTAAGTGCTATTGTGTAAGGAAGATGCTGTGTGAATCACTACCACTACATCTTGCCTCTTATATCTGATTTCTTTCAAATACTTACAAGTTGTTTCATATAGGCCCAGTTTCTGCTGTTTTTTTTTTTTTTCTGTCCAGGAATCTGTCAGTCTTTGCTCTGCAGCTGATTAGAAATACTCATATGCTCGATTTATGGAGCTCAGTGTTTGTGGCAGTGACCTAGGTGGGAGGAGAAGTCAACAGGAAGGTGGTAACATCCTAAAGCATTCTTTCTAAATCTGTAGGAGTTCACCTGTCAACCCTTCAATTGAACAAGAAATTAGCTACATCACAGTACAGATTGAGCCTTTGTGCAACCACAGCTCATTGACTTCATCAGGATTACTGCAGGGTGAACTTGGCCCAGTTTCTCTTTGTCATCACAGTGCCTGTGGCAAGGTTCTGTCACGCCTGGGCTGCACCAAAAGCAGCGTGGGCAGCAGCTGAGTGAGGTGATCCTGCTCTGGGGACACCTCACCTGCAGAGCTGCACCCAGATCTGGGCTCCCAGCACTGGAAGGACATGGAGCCATTGGAGCCGCCCAGAGAGAGGCCACCAAGGTGGTGAGAGAGATGAAGGATCTCTCCTCTGAGGAAAGGCTGAGAGAATTGGGATTGTTCAGCCTGGAGAGAGGAAGGCTTTGGGGTGATCTTCTTGCAGCCTAACAGTGCTTGAAGGGGGCCTGCAAGAAAGATGGAGAAAGACCATTTGCAGGACACAGGGGAATGGCTCCAAACTTAAAAAGAGCAGTTTTAGATTGGATATTATAAAGAAATTCCTCCCTGTGAGGCTGGTGAGGCAGTGGCCCAGGTTGCCCAAAGAAACTGGTGCTGCCCATTCTCTGGGAGTTCAGGGCCAGGCTGGATGGGGCTTTGAGCATCCTGTGATAGTGGAAAGTGTCACCGTCCTTGGCTGGGCTCTTGGATTAAAGACCTTTAAAAGTCCCTTCCAACCCAAACCATACTATGGTTCTATAATTCTATATTCTGTATTATTTGAATAGCAAATTGTTCAGATTTTTTTCTTAGGAACAGGATTTTTTGCTATCTATTTTCTTTTCACAAATGTGACAGATCTGTTTCTCAGTGACATGAATAAGGAATCCAATTTTCAGTAGAAGAAAAAAACCACATTTGTTGTGCACCTGCTGGTCCCCTGCGCCCAGGAGAGGGCAGCAGTAATAGAAAAATATCTTTCTAATATATTCAAGAATTGAAGAATGTCTATGTAAAGCTGCTAAACAATTTCTCCTCAATATTCTTACCATTCTTTCTCATTTCCCCAGCAAGTAAACCCCTATCCTTGCTGGTAGCACATGGGACTCTTGTATCTTTTACTGTGGATGTCGTCAAAAGAAACAACCATAGAAAAGAAAGTCCCCAGGCCAAACATCAGTTACACTCAAAGTTCCAGAACTTATCCCTACAAGAGTTAGAGGAAGTCTCTTAGAAACCCACGGCCTCACTAAAATGTCACCAGCTCTTCAGGCACAAAGTTTACAGACCTTTTTTTAAAATTTAAACTTGCATGGTTTTGAACAAAATATGAGTCCATTGGTGACGTCAATACACTCACATCAGATATCAGGACTTAACAAAAAACTTCCTTTGCTGAGGCTGAGCTTCCTGCTGTGTATCCCTGCCTCTCCAGCATTTAAAGAACTGTCTTTGCTAGGGAATGCCTCCTTGCCTCTCCAAACAGAAAGCTGGGAGCTGGAGAATATGATCTATAGGCCAGGTTCTCCTTCTGAGATCACTGGCACAGAGAACATTTCCTAGCAAGAATGTTTGGCTTGTGGGAGCAGTGCTCTCAGAGGAACTTCACACGAGAGTCTGTGCTTTTGAAACTGTACCAATAAAAACCCCAACACCCTGGCAGTCTGGTTTGAAGAACCATCCAGAAAAATTTGGTCCATTGAATTTACACTGAAGGAAGCCAGCTGTTTTGGGTCAGCAAACTTAATTATCCAGCATTTCATGCACTGTGTGCATACACTGAGCAAAGACAGAAGCATTATGAAGGGCTGCTTCTCCTTGTTGCGTGTGTGATTTGGTGTGATAAATTCAAATGACACATCCTCCCGCATAATCTTCTGCACCTTTGCTTTGTTTTTCTGGTTCTGAGACAGATATCTGGGGAAATCAATTAGATGTACAGATGTAATGATAAGATGAGGCAAGAAAAGTGCATATTAGGCAAAAAATGACCTTTGTGATACCTCCACCTCAGCAGATCCGCCTTTGATTGCAAATATTCATGACTAATGGCATCATTTTAATTATAATGGAACACTTGTTGTTGAGATGCTGCAAATACATCAGATTTTCAAAAGCTTTTGTTTTTGAATGTTTTGCCAGTGCTTGCTGAAAGTCCTTGAGCTGCAGTAATTTTCTATGGAACTTGCCAAAGCCAACTTACAGACAGAGGAACATATGATAAAAATTCTAAATGAGGTAAAACACATTGATGGAAACGCTATCTAAATGCACAAGTGTTCTTTACATAAAAACTTCCACATAAATATTTTTTCAATGTCTGGATTCCTTTTCTGATGAAAACAGAAAGTGAGGGGACAAAATCCTTGTGGGAAACTCATGCACTGGTAGATTATATCTCTTGACATGTGATATTCTTAGGAATACAGAAATTTCTAAATCGGGTCATCCTCAAGATCCATCTTCTCTATTTATCACTTTTTAGCATGTTCAAACAATTCTGAGACATGAGCGAGGCAGGAACTTCTTTGTTTATGTTGGTTATTCTTGCAGTGGTTTCCATTTTAATTATTCAGGGAACCAATGTAGCTAAATAAATCTTAGTGTTGTATAATACACCAGATCACCCGAAGAGCCTTTTTCAAAGAGTGATACAACCTGCTCACTGTTCCCTGGAACAGAGGCTATTTCTATTCAATGTTCTGCTTGGTGTAAACAAAACTAACTACTGAAGATCCTCTACCTACCTTACGTAACTTCTTTATTTCCCTAGTTACTGCATCACTTGGCTTACAATTAAGTGGCATTTGAAATGCTGAGTTTAGTTTCTTTTGTACAGCTAAAACATTATTATTTTCAATCAACCTCACTCGATATATCTTTAAACATGATATTTGCTTTATTTTCTCCCTTGCTTTTTATTTTTCGTTGGATACTGCTATGTAACTACCTCAGCCTAGAATCCTTTAAAAAAACAGTTGCTTCAGAGATACAGTGGAAACACAGTGGAAATTGCAATCTGAGTTGTTTGAATGATTTTCACGTGTTTTTTTCCTTTGCTTCAAGAAGCATGAGCCCAGAAACTGCAGGACAAACATTTTCAGTGTTCCTGTACAGTCACAGCTTGGGCTGGACTAGTGCAAGATATTAACCTTGCAATAGTAATGGCTGGGCAAGGACTGGCAGGAAAGAGCACTGCTGTTTGAAGTATGAAAGATTTTATGGGAAAAAAATGTTGGCCTCAAAGGAAATTAAACATGTTGCCCGGAGAGCTTCCAGGATTTTTTTCTTTGCAGATTTTCAAGACCCAACTGAATAAAGAATGCTAGGTCTGAATTATTTGTTGACCCTGGTTTGAGCAAACACTTGTGCTACAGGACATCAGAGTATTTCAGTGTTTCTGTGAAACATGAGCTAGTTGAAAGCCTCCTCTTTTAAAGATGTTACATGGACTGTGGTCTCTTCTGAACACTGATAAATTTGAAATACCCTTCGAATTTTCCATGTTCTGTACTCAAAAAAATAAATATGTGAGACATTTCTGCGGAAATGCAAAATATTGATGTGATATCATCACCTAGTTAGTCTAATGCTATTTGCAATGCAGGGACAGAAGCTGAGCTAACACCTGTGTCTCACCATCACAGGAGGACTAGGATGTAATAAATGCCTGTGACAAAGTACTTATCATACTTGTGCAGTGAGATAATACAGAGAAGTTTTTTATTACAGGGAGGTGGGATTGGCACCAGAAAGCAGCTGTCAGTGTGAGACTCTCCAGAAATCCAAAAAATGACAATTATTCCAATCAGCATTCATAGTTTTGTCAAGAGTTTTTACATCATGCTTCAAAAGAACAGTTATAAATTAAGCAGAATAGTATCTATTCATATTTCTCCAGAAATATAGTATATAGGGTGACATAGGGCTGATTATAAATTAGGAATAAAAAATCCCAGAGAGAACCTCAACAGAGATGGATAAAATAGTGAAGGCTGATGGGAAGAAAACAAATGTGTCTGGAGAACACAAAACATAAGACACACATAAAATAAAAACCTAGTAACACTCAAGAAGCTAAAATATCCAGCCTGCAAATTTTGTGTAACTCCTCTGTGAAGATCAATACAGAGAAGACAAGATGAGGTTGCAGCCCTGGTGGAGTGGGGAATCTGTGCCTCTTGCAGATGTCAGACCCCTTGTGCCAAAAGCTGGCACACCTTATACAACAGAGCAGCAATAGACTGGCAGCCCCATGGCTGGAATGCCACTTCTCACACCAAATCAGGTCAGCTTTTGGTCTCCACAACCATGATGCCATGGAAAGGTCTCTCCACTCACAGGAGGGCTGCAGGGACCCTTGGGTGGTATTTCCTATTATTGCAGGCAGATTTCATCTTTGAGAATTTGCACATAGCTCTTTTGTGGTTTTGTTTGATGAGGATTACCACAAGCAAGAGACATGTTGTGGCATTAGTGACAACACAGCTGTAGGGCACCCTGTCCAGAAGGATGCTGTTCTCTAAGGTTGTCCTCGGTGTGATGAGGTTGTATTTGAGCATGTCCACATCCATTTGGGATCTGTCCATTCCAATGCCCTGTCCCCTCTTTACATTAATCAGCATGCTGGGCCACAGTGATTTCTTAGCCTGAGGAGGCAGAAACTGGACATATCTTTGCAAGCATTAAGGACTCCTGGGATATTCTCTTTGCAAGTGCTTCCAAGACACAGCTCCACTGTAGAAGGTCCTATTAAAGAGTTAGAATTTCATCTAAGAACAGCTTTTCCACTCAGCATACTCCAGGTCCAGTGGCTCCTTTAAGGAGATATCAGAGCTCCAGAATGAAATCTTCCTTTTTAAGTATATGATGCTTGCTAAATACTAATAGTTTCCAGAGGAAGAAAAACTTCTTTGGTTTCTCATGCAGCCTTAAGTTCAAGGCTAGCAAATGTGCATCATTCTGTTTGAATAGTTGCTCCCCCTCATACCATGTGAATCCAGCCTCAACCATGTGAATCCAGCCTAGTGCATCAAATATATGCCTTTTTGACCCTATCCAGTTGCACTTTAGAGTCAGTTTTATAGTCTGATATTTTAGACCTGCTGTTCTTTTAAAATGTTCTTTCATAAATATCTGCAACCAAGGCCCAAATCCTTGGATGCTGACAATTAGCATTTGCTCCTTTGAGTTGGTGTCAACCCAAGAGCCTGCTCCAGCAAGTGCTGAGTGTAAACCAGAGGGATGCACTCATTTTAAAGTGGAGTGCAAAGAACCCAATTTGCAGAGTGAATGAGGATGTTTAGAGCACAGAGTTATGTAATTCATCTATTTTGGGGATTAGCCATCCCCGAAGTTCTGAAAAAGGTAACTGGGTTGGGCTATTTATAGAGTCTGTTCCTGCAGTTACAGTACAGATGCCAGCACAGAACAACATTCAGCTCAAGCCACCTTCTCTGTGCCCCAGGTGAATTTATACATCACAAATGTCTATAGAGCTCTCAGATCCAAAGAGATTCAGCGGTCCAGGATGCACTCCCACCTCAGCATCGGTTGGCACATTAGTATGCTCTACCAGCTATTATTTCCTATCAGCTTCTGACCATGCCTTGGGTTTTCAGGTCGTTTGTATTACAGACCTACATAGAAATTCCTTTTAGGTTTCCTCATGTAGGAGAGAGGAAAAGGGGCACAAATCTTGGGAAAATGAATGCAGCAATTGCCTAAATTATTCTGCTCTGTAATTTCACAAGACTGCTAGAGAAGATGGCTTAGGATCCTTCCTTCACATGATTCTCTGTTTCTAAGATGCATTTGTAGGATCTCTGTAAAACTTTGAAGCCCATTGTTACAGCTACAGGAAGATAATTGTGCAGAATTAATAAAGAACTCCAACCTGCACTCAGTTCCTAATCTTGAAGTCATACAAAATTGTACAACTTCACAGAATTCACAGAATTCTTACTTACAGGAAGAGAAGGAACAGTTTATAGAAGGATTGTATAGGCTTGGACTGCTTCTTATGGATTCTGCTTTTTAGATATAAATATTTGTGTATGTATAGTGATTGTTATCTTTTCTTAACTGTTGAGGGCCATTTGTTTAGGTAGTGGGCAGTGAGAAGAGGGCAGAGGAGACAATAGGAGGAAAGTTATCTGGGTAAAGGTGAAAAGCCTGATCCTAAGAGAGGTTTATCCAGAAAAAAAAAATTTAAGGACTGGATTCCATAGGGTTGACCATTTTAATAATGACTAGGAGCCATGGAAAACAAAGTGATTGCTTGGGCAGAATTGGTTAATTCTTACCCTCACTAGTCTATCCCATGAGACAGGGATATCACAGTGTAAAAGAAAAGAATAACAGAAAATGAGGGCAGAAATACAGGGCTAGGTCCTCAATTACTCATCATTCTAGTTTGCCACTCATGCTCAAGGCAGGCTAAGCAAATTTTGACTTTTTACTTAGTCCAAACTGCAGAGATTAAAATGACAATGTACAGTGCATGCAAGTGGTGGTCAAGGCCTTTTACAAAAAGCAGAGAAAATGAAGATGAAGAGCCTGAATGTCATATGGAAGGAGACACAACCTATGAATAGATTTCAGTGGAGGCTAAGTAAAGAAAAAAACAGTTAAAGATGAAAAATTTTAAATTGAGACAGTCTGTATAGCATTCATATAAGGTGCTATACTTCTTGGTGAACTAGATTGTGAGAATTACTATTAGATTTTCATGTTAGTACTGATATTTCAGGAGATGCTAGGAAAAAAATTAGTTTTGATAAAATTTCTGATCAACACATATTTAAAAATATATACAGAATTAAAATAATATGCATGGATTTAAAATTAAGAAAATTATTAGTTCAAGAATTTGATTTTGATAAATATTAATAGACCAGCCAATAATTTAAAGAAAAGACTGTAAATAAAGCAGGGAAAATACAGAAAAACTGTTATTCCTCTAGCAAATAATATAAATGTATGTAAAAATACATTAAGAGATTATTGTGAAGAAACTTCAGGTCAAAATATATATCCATGGAGTTAATCTGTGATAAGTATTTACCTAGAAGTTTTCATTTAAAGGGGCTAATTTCTGGCACAAGGTCCTTTATATATAACATAGCACAGTATTTTCTTTCAAAACCCAAACAATGATTTATGCCAGTTCTGTATGTTTATGAGTTTTTCAGCAGACTGGACTAAGATTTTTTCAGGGTAGTCACCAGATTTCAGGAAAGGTCTGAAATGTCATCTTTCTTTTACAAATTGCACTTGTCATTCCCATGAGATTTCATCAGGCTCCAGATTGCTTGCTTGGGTGCTATCTGCTCATCTGCAGTGGCTGCAAAAAATATGGGAATACGAACCTGAGATATCTTTTCAGGAGAAAGGATAGAAAAAATATGTGGCTACCTGCATAAAACATGAAGTCCTTCCCTGTTTTACCCTGTATCATCCTGAGTCTTCATGGTTTTTTATGCAGAGCTGGCACAATCATTCTTACAATGGTTTTGGTAGGTCAAACCTGACACTGCTGTTCCTAGTATTTAACTATTTAAATAAATAAGTATTTTTCTAGTATATGTCCTAAATGCTTTTAAAATGTTGGTTTTATAGAATGTGCATGTATGTGATTATGTGTGCAGATTTTTACTGAAGAGAAGTTCCTGAATCCCAAAGTCTTGAGGGAAGTGCTTGAGACTGGCCAAGGAATGGGAGTGGATTTCAGACTCATTCCAGTTTCATTTCCCTCTGGGAAATAGATACATTTCCCTCTGGGATTACTTGTGCTCCAAGAACTGCTGTCCTTGTGTGGCTTGTCAGGGATGCCATGGTGGTTTCAGGGATGACACAAAAGGATCTGAGTCCTCATTACAGCTCCAAGTGCCTTGCAAGGCACTGGAAGGGAACTCTGAGCCAGCAAGGGCCTGAAAATATTCTGGCCTATATATGACTGTAGATGTGTGTGAGTATGCATATGCATAACCCAGTTTGGTATTATTCCTTAAATCAAATTATCCAACAGCAGTTTTGAGTATTGTACCAGCTTCCTGGCTACTGGAAAAGGTAATAAAGTACTGAATTGTTCATTAGATCATTGAATTCAGCAGAGCATTGACAGCATGGTGTTTCAGTGTCATGAGGGCTAACATTTATAAATTAGTGACTGTAAAATAACTCACCAGAACTTCAAAATCCAACCCAAAACATGGACTTCCACTCGCAATTCTCTAAATACTTACATATTTAGTCTACAATTAACTTACAGGACTTTAAAAATGTGCCAATATGTACTTGTTGAAACTAACCATGGTTGTTCTTATTGTTCAGGGTGCACAACAGCATTCTTCTTACTGACCAGTGAAATATGTAGAGACTCAGAGGTAGCTCTCCTTCACGACTTCCCTTGACAGCCATTTTAGCATTCCTCCGGGCCGCTCAGGGCTGTTTCACCAAGCTTCAAATTCTTCTCATGAGAGAGAGATGAGGTAAGCAGGAGCCTCCATCTGGTCTTCAACAGAGCCATGTAATGCTATGTGACATTCTAGGCAGCCACCATACAGGGTGGCATGCAGAGAGCGAACACTCCTGCATTCCTGATCCCATCAGCAAAGCCCATGCCCATGATAGGTCAATAGGGAAATCCTGTGATGAACTGGACATGGCTGAGTTACACTGGGAGCAAAAGGAAGTGACCAATCCTTGCACGTGTTCAATTCAATTATTTAACTCTAGAAATAATCTGGATCACAATTATCATGGCAACTTTCAGTCTGTCTCCCCAGGTAAGCAAATGAACTTAAAGCCAGGTGAGTGGGGCTGGAATCTGCCAGCTTCTCTTCTCTCTCTGATCTTTCTCTCAGTGATGTTTGCATTTAATCCATCTTTGTCTAAATGCCCAGAGCATAGAAAAAAGCATCATCAGTATATACCTTCCACAGAAAGAAAAGAGGGAGATTCAGGAATGCTGTGATTCTCAAGTGAAAGGTTTTATGTAACTGGAGAGAAGACACACTGGTAAGCAATTATGTCCAAATGCACAGTTACCAGTAGCTGCTAAAACCAAATTGTATGAAGCAGGCTGGACACAAATTAGAACAGTGATGGGTGATCTTTTGAGAAGTCCTTGTGCTGTTTTTTTATCCAGCTGGAAACTGTCATGGGGTTGAAGCTTCATCTGGCTGCATGAACCCAAATCCCACCTGAAGATACCCAACATTGCTTACATAAATTACTGAACATGCTGCTGTGGTATTTGAAAAGCCACAAATCTTGTCAATCAAATGAAGTTCTAAAGAGTTTACTGACTGTCACTTCAGCTCTTCATTGTGTCAAGACAGAAGCATTCCCTGGACACATTTAGAAAGTTGCCTCACCAATCATCCAGTGTGTCATCAATTACTTTGCTCCCTTGCTCAATGACCTACTAATATTCTTTAAGCCATAGCTGCAGTTAGAAAGCATTTTACCTGGAACTACCCTCTGGAACAAGCAATGTGGGAAAAGCCTGCTGTTGAAAATAGCACTGGAAGAATCTGGCTGCAGCATTGAAGCCTTAAATCTAGAGAATGAAGAATTCTGTAGGAATTTAATATACTAGATGACACCATTAATTTTTGAAAATGGGCTTTAGTCATTGAACAGTACAATTCTAGAAAGTTTTGTGTCCTCTAACCACATTCCAGTGATGTACCTCAGGGTGAGTTTAATTTCAAGATGTGGAATAATATTTTCCCTATGCAGAATGAATAGAATATACAAAAAAGTTTAAAAATAATTCAGGAGTTTTGCAGTATGGTCGTTGTTCAACTACCTGGCTGCAAAATCTGTCTCATTGCTTTCCCCTTGTTTTCAGCCCTGGAGTCTGATTACATCCAGTGGCACAAATTCAACGTCAGTGGCACATCAGCTGCAAACAAAGCAACACGGGTTTCTTCATGCCCAGTTGGTTCAGGTATCTGTACAATCTGTAAGGGAAGGTCAGGGAAGGGTAGGTTGCTGGCTGATCAAGAAAAAACTCCCGTGAGAGGAAAAGGCTGTGGTCAGGTCTTCCCTCCCACACTGTGGTTCCAGCACCTTTGGTTTTTCAGGCCTCTCCCTTGTGCTCAGAAGTGCCATGTCCCTGCCTGGGGTCTGTAATGCCTCCTGGCATGGAGAAGCCCTTCCAGTAACAAACTTTTGGGAATATATTATTATATTGCCTCATTTGCATATAGCATTCCATGAGTTTAGGTGGAGGTAGAAGAGAACACCCTACTCCAGCCTAGATCTAGCCTGAGAAAGTTTGCTTTTGTGCATTAAGAAATAGGCACACATTTGAACTAAAATCTTCTAATTATTATTGTATTTCAGCCTTAAAAGGTGGCCATGCTCTTTTTGTCATCTTACAAAGGAGAAGAAATGTCAGTATTGCTACTGTAACATCTACACCAAGAGTTTGCAACCAGTTTCTGAATCAGTTGCCTTTGTCTGGCAGGTACCTGGAACATTTAATGGTTTATATTCTCCTGACTGCTCTGTTCACTTGTACCCACCAATTCCTGCACTGGCTCGTTCCCAGCCTGCTGTGTTCAGAATATGGAAACTCAGAACCCACTGTTTTCCCTCTTTTTATTCCAAGACGAGCAGAAATTGTCTTTCATAGCTCAGGTCTCATTTGTAGGCACAAAAAATTCCTAAGAATCTGCAGATTTTTTCATCCACACTCTGCCTTTGTATTTATGTGAACAGTCTTATACCTACAAAATATCATGAAATGCCTTTCAAAGTGAAGAGATAATATTAAATTTTTCAATCTGTTGTTTTTTTTAATGATAATGCTTATAAATTTGGGTAGTCTTAAGCCTCTTAGTGAAGAGCAGTTCAGCAGATGTTAGCCCTTGTTTCTTGGGATCAGTTCAGTAGTGCTCAAGAGATCTGAATTTTTAAAAGGATGCTTAAAACAGGGAAAAATTGAATCTGAATATGAATCATCCTCTGACTGAAACATTAAAAGAGCTCAATACCATTTTCAGCTCCTCACTAAACATTGGATACACTGTGTCCAAATGAAAGTGTAAACAATTACAGTATGTGGTAAAAAACCACCTATATTCACTTGGGCCATTACCTGTCATTTCCACATTTGATATGCCAAGTTTAGCAAATAGGGATGACATTGGATAACATATTAGAAGCTGTATTTTCAAATAACATAATTTCTGGATATGAGGGAGAATAATCCAAATCAAGTAAGTTATTTTTTCTGCTTACAAAGCGATGCCAATTTTGAGCTGCCATGCAAAATTTCTTTAATTACCATTGCAGGCTCTATTTGTTTACAAATAATGGGCACATATTGAATATTTTATTTTTGTGTCTTCACTCTCCTGAAATAAACTGCATCTTTTTCAAGGTATCAAGTTAAGCCATCTTTGTTTGAAATTTTAGGTCTGACCCATCACTACCTTTGATTAAAAATGACACTAGATTTTCTAACACTTGTCCTTTACTTCAGCCCTTGCTGTCACATGTTAAAGGTTCCATATGAATGCTAGATCTCTGTGAAAAAATTACCTTGAGAGTTTTGTTAAAAGTTTTGCATATGTTACAGTAAAATCTAAAAAAAGGGAGTTTTCCATTGCCAACTGTGTGGAGAGTTTAAAATCCTCACCTGTCATGCCATTGCACTGTACATTTTTAGTCACATTATACCTAGGAATATCCTTTAATAACAGCTTGGTCATGTTTTAGCCTTCAGGTTAATATCCTGGGGTTTCTAGGAGATGCAAATCTCCTAATAAAACATATTCCCATAAACCCCTGTAGGCTGCATTTAGGGAAGGGTATTGCCAGCTGACAATATAATGCTGGAATCTATCTTTACTCTCTTTTCCTGAACTTGTTCAAGTGAATTGCTTCATTACTTCTCACTTTATTCACTGAAGGAACCATGAGATCTCGAGAGCTTTTTGGAGTGTCTGGTTATTCCTGCCCTTTCCCCACGTATTTTTACAACTCTTTCTGAAATACATCAGGAATATAGCATAAGCAAAAAGCATTCATTGCAAAACAAATAATTTCTTACAAGTTCTGGGTTACAATGTGCAGATGCAAACTGGTTTTTGTTTGCTTGTGGATGTTTGCTTGGTTTTTTGGGGGAGAAATCAACTGGAAGTCAGAAGAAGCATCTAACACATGAAAAGTATCTTGCAGCAAAAATAATCTTTCTTCATGCATATAGGAAAATACTGCTGATTTACACATTTCACTTCTTAGAAAGCAAGCAGAATTTGAAATTTCTTTCCTAAAATTTATAAAGTACTAATTTTTATCTTTTTATTTGTTTTGAATGCCTTCATTCTACTTAGCACATTTGGGATAGTGAGGGCTATTCACAGATATAGGTAGAACAGACCAGTGAGGGTCTAACACCATTTCAGCAACTTTTCAGTGGCACGAACTTCTCATTAAAAACTTGATCCTATATCATTCTTGGGGCTGCTGCTCCTTTCCAGTATATTCTTTCATAAAGAAACCTTGTGTGTGACCTGAAGTGACTGTTCTTATTTCCCACAAGTATTACAAGTATTATCTTTTCAGTATTTTGTGAAAATATTTAGTTGTAATCTTTCACATGAAGCTCACTAACCTTAGTCTCTAAGTTTTACCTGCTTGCTTTTAACAACTCAAAGTTTTCTTTGCAAATCCTTCCAACAGCTTCAGAGCTCACGTTATCTTGGGCACAATTCTGAATTTAAAAGTCAAACTTCCTCACAGCTTCCCAGGACTTTCTTTCTGCTGAGGCCTCTTTACCCTGTAAATGAAATGTCAAATCAATGAAAGCATCTGAGGGTGGGTACATGAGGGTCAGGAGGGTGTGTGTGACAGTGACATCAACTGAGACAATAAAAGGGCTTCCAAGTTACTTAGAAGATCTATTTTCAAGTTACATTTAAGGGGTCCACTAAACCAATTCAGTGGTCTTTAAATATACTTGACATCAAGAGACAGTCATCTGCTGACATACCCAAGCCAGAAGTCTCTTTAACATTCTATCTGGTAAGTATACTTTACTTTTTTCCAAGTTCTCTGGAAGACTTAGTAGAATATTTTATCATTGATTCTTTACCAATTTTTGTGTTAGTTTCTTTTCAGACTATCTTAAAAAAAATAAGTGAATATTAGTAAAATCAAACTGTTCTGTTATCTGAAGTAAATCTGTGAAATGAATAAGTTAGAGACAGTGAATGAGCAGTGCCTTGAAGTGAATTCAAGTCCTGAATTTATAATCCTGGGTTAGATGGACTGTCAGGACCTTACTGATGCTGTCATGTAAGAGATTGTTATAAATGCTTTTCTGACCTAGAGCAAAGCTGCAGAAACTACTGCAAAATGTGGCATTGTGGAGTTTTATCTTTCCTAGGTTTCAGTTACTCTGTATCAAATTTCTTAAGTGGTAACAAAAATATGCTTTTTCTGCCAGCCAATGCTGGAAATCCAGAGTAGAAACTGATACTGGAACTTTGTCATTTCTGCCTGGTGTAGCATCATCACTGCTAAATATTTTCTAAATATATTCCAAATGGCAGATCTGATGATGATGTAAAAATCAGAGGGGAATTCCTACAGGAAAATGCAGGATTAGCCCTGAAAAAATTAGGGGCTGAATTCTGATTTTTCTTCTGTAACTCAACAGGGACTGGCATAACTCAGCAGAGTTATGCCCCTGTGCAAAATTGTCAGGGAAAATGTCAGCCTCTTCATTCTAAAGAACATGAAAAGAAATGGAGAAATAGAGAAAGTTTTATTCTGTAAAATTTTTCATTTGAATAGCTATACATAAGTATTTCACTGGACTTGAAGGCAACAAAGTCATAATGATGATGACAATAATAATAATAATAATAATGATATTGGAAGAACTTGGTACTTTTCACCCAATTATGCAAGAGAGAGGTACCTAGATGATGATGATGATGATGATGGTGCAGTGCAGCTAAAGCTGACCAAAATTTATGGAGTTGCCCAGGAAGTAACAATAAGTTGCTCAAAAATTAGCATTAGAGGTAAATCCTTCATTTGCATTCTTTGCTCTAACCTGCCTCACAAAGAAATATTTTTCAAAAATTCTAGTCTGATGTTTTTCTTTTTTTTTTTTTCCTAATTTAAATTTGTTTGGGAAGAAGAGAAATCACTTGAATTACAGACTTTTCATGTATTCATTTCTACCTTTTTGTAGACAAAATGACTTCTATAAGGAACCTGGCCCGGGCTGCAATCATTTTATGTGCCATGTGCTTTTTTACAACCTCTGATGGACGACCAATGGTGTAAGTACATAATCTCACCCTGGATGGCTTTTGCTGCTCCTGAGAATGTGGTGGTTTGTCTGTGCATGTGCGTGTGAGTTCTGTCCCTGCTTTTGAACCCTTTGGCCAAACAGGCCAAACTCTGTCCCCTAGAAACAGCTAAAGAGATCTCAGACACCAAGTTCTCACGTTTTTTGAAAATAGACAGCTGAGCAGAGGGAGGAAAAAGTACAAATCTTCTCTTATTATTCAAATGGGACAAGCTCCATGTCTTGGGGGACTACACAGGTGACCATCTTTTGCAGTGTGGGAATCCACTACATCCACCAGCTGAGACACAAATCCACAGGGAATCATGCCTCCTTAGCTCTAGTGATCACAGCAAACTACAACTGAATAAATGCCATAATTTCTAGTGATCACAGAAAACTACCACTGAATAAATGCCATAGTTTCTAGTGGTCACAGAAAACTACCACTGAATAAATGCCATAGTTTCATTGATCACTTACCTAATGCTGTATAAGCCCTAAGCTCTGCTACAATAGCTGAACTAAATTATAGGGACAGTATTGTCACAAAACTGAACTACTTCCCACTTTTGATGCCTTCTCACTGATATAACCAATATCCACTATCAAGTCACCACCCAGCCTCCCTCTCTTCTCCAGATGTCATTCTGTGCCTTACAAATCACCCAGGCAGCTTCTACAGCTCTGTGTGGTGATCCCTTACACAATTTCCCAAACCTTGACCTTTGAGCCCAGTTCTGGAATCCAAGCAAGGCCCCTCTGGGCCTCTTTCCTTGCTCTCCTTTGCTGCAGGAAAAGGTCAGTGAGCGAGATGCAGCTGATGCACAACCTGGGCGAGCACCGGCACACGGTGGAGAGGCAGGACTGGCTGCAGATGAAGCTGCAGGACGTGCACAGCGCCCTAGAGGACGCCCGCACGCAGAGGCCTCGCAGCAAGGACGATGTCGTGCTGGGCCGGAGGCTGCTCCCGGAGCACCTGCGGGCAGCGGCGCAGAAGAAATCCACGGACCTGGACAAGGCTTACATGGATGTGCTCTTTAAAACAAAGCCATAGCGAGAGCAGCCAGAGCACCGTGTCTGTCCATGTGAGCACATCTGTGTAGCATTGATCAAGTAGGGCATTTCATTCGTATTTATTCCAGCTGCAGTAAGGATTAAAGGCTCTCTTCAAGGCTGTAGCCCCACTGAGCAAGATATTTCACAACCAGATAATAAAATGTATTTACAGTCTACCCAGGACTGCTGCTAGGTACCTTTTGGCTGATGTAGCTTAGAAATTGCCAGATAAAAGGAAAAAGAAACCCAAACCAGTAAGAAAGCTGAAAAACCATTTAAGGCCAGTTCTACATCTCTCACACAGGCAGTATTTGTGTGTAATCACTGGGCCTGCTTGTACTGTCAACCAGCAGGAATCAGTGCAGGGGAGCCTGACTCCAGAACAGGGCCTAGCGTTAAACTTTGTTTAACTTGGTACTAATGGACATACATAAATTAAACCCACATCTGTTTTCAGAAGAGGGCCTAAAATCAGATGAACATTAATTACATAGCAAAAACTGCAAGCTAATAATTTAGGATTAAAGAGTGCAAACAGAAAAGAAATAAGATAGGAAGGCAAAGCTTATGATTAAAGTACAAAGGGATAAAATTAAAACAAATTCTGAAGAATTTTGCAATCGTTCCCCTTCTCCAAAAGATGAAACCCTCTAATTAACTGCAGAACCAGTGGGAGCAGAGATGGTAGCATATATGTAAGCATGGCCCTAACTATGGAACTGGGAAGTGATTGTACACCAAACAATTACAACTGGAACCAAAATCTTATGATATATTCTTCTTGTCCCTCATTTTCTCTATAAGCTATCTGTCTCTGAACTTCTGTATGTTGTGCTAGGCCTCACGTGTAATTTTTTTGTGAGACCAGTGGCTCTCATGAATAAAATTACTCATTTCCATATGCAGTTGATTGTAGAACTGGGATCTCAGTTTTCCAGATCTCTGGAATGAGAACCATTAACATGCAGAAATCAGCTTGGGAGAGGAATCATGAGTTGGAATACATTCAAACTCCAAGCAAAGCTCAGAAAGAACTGTACAGGGAAAAATCAGTTGTGGCAATGATTTTAAAAAGTTACTTTGCATGGTGTATGCACATATGTGTTCTGGAGCCTCAGCCATGTCTGATGAATAAGAAGGTTTCCCAGCAGGAATGCTGGTGGGTGCCTCCCAGTTTGGCAGTGGCAGAGCTCAAACCCAGACAAATTGCTGCTCTCAGCCCAAGTGGCTGCATGGATGTTCCCACTCTGGCTCTGATTTGTTTGTTTGATGTGTAGCACACCTTGGGGAGCCTCAGAACTCCCTCTTAACTCCCCACAAATATAAATGCAACCCGCTGAGGGCTGGGATGTGTTTGTAACTAGACACCTGTACCCCTCCTCTCAGCCATCCTTGTAGCAATGCAGAGACCCTGATGTTGGGAACAGTTGGCACAAGGGTTCTGTCTTGTTGTGGGATCGAGGCCTTAAGGTGCACTTTCTATTTATTCTTTAATCAGGCATCTGTGCTAACTTCAATAAATAAAACTGCATTTTTGTACCTATGTCTCACTTATATATTACCAAATAAAGTGGACCAAAAGCTCTTGGACATTGTTTTAAAGCATAAGAACTGACTGGCCTGTGACTGTTTGGATTTAGTTTAGCATTTGGGGTGAGGCTATTAGGCCATTTAATTTTATTACAGCAAAACAAGCACAAAACTAATAATGAGAGTAATTTAAATTTTTCCTTTCATTCTTCCTGCATACAAAATCACAGTGGTGGTTAAACAAAAGGTGTTTACCTAGCACAAACTTATCTATGTCCTCTTATAATAATGACAAACACAAAATCTGCATAACCTTCAAGTGCCAAAATCATAACCTATTTCATTTTGATCTAAACAAAAAACTCTATTCTCCAAACAACAATTCCTCCTAATCTTCAGCTACCCAACAGATGAATGATGATTACACAAATATTTAAACTTTCTGTACACTTACAATATGACTTTTCAGGGCTAAAGACAGCACAGTGGCAGATTAATTAGTGCTAGGCAATGCCCATTAAAAATAAGATGTAATATTAACATAATTACTTACTAATTATCTAGAAAGTAGATTTGTTATGGCTTTTCTGCTTAAACCTCTAATCAGTGCAGCAGCAGTTAAAACAGCAACAAGTTCAGCATGGGGCAGAGGATGTTATCAAAAATATTTTAATGCCAAAAAATGCAAAGATTCATCTTCACCTGGACAAATGTGCAATTTTGGTTATTTCTCTTTCATATATTGAGGGGACCAGAAAGAGGATGGTGACAAATTACAGGGCCACTGAAATGCTCATATATGATAATGACTCTGATAATAATAAATTGTAACAACAGCAGTCAGAAATGAAAGAAAGAAAAAAGAGGCATGGTACAAATATATCAAATAACCAGTGCAGATATGGCCTCACTAGGGCCGAGGAGAGGGGAAGGATCACCTTGCTTTAGAGCCTGACAAAGGGCTTTTTTCCAGGACCTGTGTCCTTGCAGGCCTGTCCTGTGCAGATTCATATTGACTGTGTACACCTGTTTTTTATAGAATTCTCAGTGAAAATCAGTCGTGTCTCTCACTGGTGACTCACTGAAACAAAAAGCACCAATATCAATATCGATCCTCAGGGGAAGCTAAACAGTAGCACATAAAAACAAAAAAAATCCCAACAAACGATCAAGGTTGTGAAAATTTAGCAAAGCCAGAATCACAAGAAGTCAAACAGAAACAAGACAGATTGTGAAATCTGTAGGTAAAACCTCCTACTGGCTATTTGATTTGGTTTCCTAAGGTGCTCCTGACCTTGCCTGCTGTAAATGCTCCTGGCTGGTGTTGCTCAGCTCACCTCTGGCCGTGTGGCATCCGACTCCTCACCCTGTTTGCACATTCTGACAGCTTTTGTGCCAGCTGCCTGCCCCTCATTGTGCTGCTGCTGGCTTTCTAGAACCGTGTGGTTTGTCTCCCTGGCCATTGTTGAATGATGGAAAAGAGAATTCATTCGACAGATTCACGGTTGTCTCTGTTGGAGCAAAGCTGCCATCCTTTATGGGACAAGTCCTCGCCCTCTTGCCCCCTCTTTCCTTCTTGTCCCCAACGTGCTTAAGGAATTCTAAAGTCCTACAGAAGTCAAACCCTTCTTGTATTTAATACTGATGCATCAGAGAATATTTTAGAAAAAAAAAAAAAAAAAGACAAATGTTTTCTTTAGATCTGAATCTATCTGGGGCTCAGTATTGGGTTATTCTCCCTCGTCTTTCCCAAGAGGGGTGGGAAGGGCTCAGTGCCACCTGTGCCACCTGAGTACACCGAGGGCGCCTAAACTGCGGCACAGGATAGTTCTGCTGCGGGATTATAAAATGATAGCCACGTCTACTAACTGTATTCCTAAACAGACTACACAGACTCTGTATTTCCTACAGGGCTGTACAAACTCAGAGCTGTAATTTAAATCAGGAATCAGCTTTAGAATGAAGGTTGAGATATTGGAGACGTCAGCTCACCTAGATATAAACTGCATTATATGGCAGCTGGCCGGCTATCATCCCCCGAGGGCTGCTATTCAGGGGACATTCCGGCTCCACAGAGATCCCGGCTTTTCAGAGAGATCCCGGCTCCACAGGGGGAGCCCGGCTCTACAAGGGAGATCCCAGCTCCTGAGGGGATATCGCGGCTCTTGAGGGGAGATCCTGCTCCACAGAGGAGATACGGCTCTAGGGGACGTGCCCGCTCCCCAGGTGAGATCCCGGTTCCACAGAGGAGACTCCGTTCCTCGGAGGAGATCCCAACCCCTCAGGAGGGATCCCCGCTCCCCCCTCACGCCGTTCCCCATCGCCGTCGGGCGGCGCTCGCCCTCCAGCACCGCCCCGGTCCTTCAGACCGGCCGCCCCCACTCTCGGCGGAGGGTTGCGCGGGGGTTTATCTTGTTTCTGGGCGACTCGTGGCGTTTTCAGTTTTGTTAATTCATCTCGTTCGCCGCGCTATTCTTCCGCCGGGTTTTTATTCCCGGGTTGCGGCTTTTCCCTCACGGAGCCTGCGGCCGCTCCCTGGCAACGGCGTCCCGCGCGCGCCCCGCCCCGCCCCGCNAGGGCCTTAAGGATCGGCAGGGATCCCCGGAGATCCCGCAGCCCGAGCCCCGCTCGGAGCGGATGGCACCGGGGCGCGTCCAGGTGAGGTGGGAACGTCTCCCGGGCAGGAGGCTCCGGGAGATCCCGCCCGCTGCCGGCGGCCCCGAGCGGCTGCTCTCGCCCCCAGAGCCCCGCAGAGAGATCTACCCGCGCCTGCCGCCGTGCCCAGGCAGCTCTGTGTCACGGGCGGGCTGGGCACGGCTGGAATCCCTGGTTTTCCTCGTGTGTTGTTTATCGGTAGCACCTGCGGTCGCTGCGAGGCCTGTGCAGAGACAGTGGTGTTGCTCAGGGCCGCCTGACAGGCGTCGTGTGATTCCTGAACAGTCACTTATTTACCCACTCAAACGATTTCATAATGAGTTCAGTATCTTTATAATTTTTTTTCTGCGTAACCATATTTTATTTGCAGAAAAGATCAGCTGCTTATATGTTAAATCTGTCATGGTAGAATTACTTGTTGAAGTTATCTGTCATTAGGGGTTTTTTATTTATGTCCACTTTTGTCTGTAGCTGCTGTGTGTGAATCTTTTTCCTCTTTATCTCTGGTCCCATCCAGTGTGTCACTTCAGAACCCTTTTCTTTCAGAATTTGGATCGAGCTCCATCATAGACCTCACCCAGGTTTGTTCCTGTCAGTTGTCCTGGCTTCTTTGTCCAAAGGAGTGGTTGAGCCTCGTGTCTTTTTGTTCTTTATTGTTGGCTGCCTCTTACAAATTCAAATACATGCTTAAAATCTGGCTTCTCAGTAGCCTTTTGACTGTTGACACTGTTCTCCTTACTTCTGTTTGCCTATATTCTTCACGATTCACATTCAGTGATTCATTTAAGGAGTACTTAGCTCTTTTTGTTGCTTCAGCTTTGTTGATCCTATTCCTGGAAGATGCTCTCTTTCCTTCCTAGGTTTGCTAGAGAAACCCAGTGTCACAGAGAAACAATTCAAATTATCAACCTCACACCATTCAGAGTTCATAACCTGTTATCTTGTTATCTTTTTTTCTGAGTTAAACACGTGTCTCTGCATCATCTGGTGTCGGATACCTGGAATTCCTATAGCTTGAACACAAGTACAGTCAAAAGGAACTGGATGATTTTTTTAAATTTTTTTTTTTTAATCCATTGTCCTGTAGTTAAGGAAGACTGTTGCACTGTGTTTGACAGGTCTCTGTGTCTTGGATCGAGTCTCTTGCAAAACATCACTGAGATTTTATTTTCTTTTTATATTAAGCCCCAGATTGCCAAAAGCCTTTGAGTATTGCCCCTGGATTTGTACCATTTCTGTCCCCAAACCTCATCCTGCATCCTGCCTGTGCTCATTGTTGCCCTCTGTGCAGATGGTGCTGTTTGAGGCTGCTCTGAGAAGTGTTTTCAGCACGTTTGTGTTTGTGTGTTAATGCCAGGGAACCCGGGGGTTAAGAAAGACAACAAGCTAAAGCAGCTTTCACATCCCACACTAAATTCCTTCTTGGATCCCACTTTTCATTTTAGGCACAATTGCATTTAAAAATGGTGAACAGCTGATGTGTGGATGACATTGTGTGTTAAATTAGTAACAGATGTCATCTCTGTTGGGT
Source organism: Cisticola juncidis (assembly GCA_013400215.1). Classification (NCBI taxonomy): domain Eukaryota; kingdom Metazoa; phylum Chordata; class Aves; order Passeriformes; family Cisticolidae; genus Cisticola; species Cisticola juncidis. The sequence continues at coordinate 119,779 of VXBR01012359.1, forward strand.
TTTCTGTCACTTTGTTATGAACTGTGTGTTTTTGCAGCTTGTGTGCTTCAGGCTGGGGCTGCTTTGTCCTGTGTTCATACACAAAGATCAGAACCTCATTCTGTGCCAGTTCCTTTCAGCACAGCTTTCCTTTAGCAACGTTGCTTAAACCTTGCCCTGGTGCTGTTGCTTATCAATGAAAGTATGTACCTCTTTAAATTATGTATAAAAGCTAATTTGGACTTCATTTCAGGTGTGAAAAACTGTGAGTGTGAATTTTCTTGCTCACTGAGATGTGTTGTCACTGCTGGGCACAGCCATGAGTACAGATCTTGCTTGTCCCTTAGGAAATGTGGTTGCTGCTCATCCCTGGTGTGATGGAGCCCTGTGCCTGCCACCTGTCTGTGTCTTGGAGGGCCTCCAGGGGTGGGGGCAGTGGCAGTGACAGGAGTTGGGTTCTGCTCCCTTTTCCTGCACTCAGAGCCACGATTCTACTGCTGGAGGGAGAAGGGGCCCCATTCCCTGGGCTTTTTACCGGTCGAGCTGGGCAGGGTTCACACAGTGAGCCCAAATACAGAGGGGGAGCTGGGAGCCATCTGCTTCTTGCTTTTTAGGCTTCCGATGTCAAATAGCTGTTTTATCATTGTGTTCCCTGTAGGAATTACAAAGTTAAACTTGCAGGCTAGTCACTAGATATCTGTTGTTTATGCTGCTGTAGATAGGAATACCATCAGCTTCCTGTGACTGCTCAGGGTTTTGTTTTTTTTTCCTTTTTTTCCCCCACTTGCTCATTAAGAGGAGCTTTATTCCTGACCTGCTGTGTTAATGTTGAGCCTGTATTGCAAAGGATGTCTCTGAGCTGTGCTTTAATCAGTGTCAGTTTGATAATATTTCAGTGATGATAACTTTTAAAGCCATTTTATGTGGCTGAATTGTGACTGATGTCTGCACTAGTTTGCAAGAAACTCACTTGACAGGTATGGATTTCCTTGGTATGTGGTGTTTGCATTATGAGCATGTGTCCTTTGAACTGTATTTCTTAATTAGGATGTAATGTCACCATGCTTGCATTCCCAGTAAATCTGACTTGGAAGTTCCTTTTTGTTCTTGCTGCTTTTGTGCTTTGATGACTAGAGGCAGTGAACAGCAGACTGTCACCCCTTACAGAACGTCTAAATATTTAATCTGAGTCTTGGAGTTTCTCTGTCACAACTAATGCCAGGTTTTGTCCTTGCTGGTGACTTGTGTGCTGGAACTTCCCGATTATCCTGGTTCACCTTTGCAGTGCACTTCACTGAGGGAGCAGGTTAGAGCAGAGGAACCTCTGAAACCTGTCCTGCTTTTGGAAATGCTTCTGACCAAAGCTCAGAGCTGAGCAGATGCCTGAAGTGTTACGTGTTAGTTATTTGAATGTTGTCCTCTGTACTGACAGCAGGAGCCATCAGATCTTTGTTCTACCTAATGAACTGGTGGCCAGAAGACATCTTGGCCGTCTGCCTCAAAATTGTAGGGTATTGTAATCATCTTTTTTAGTAAGACGCCAGATTTTTGCAGCCCACAGGTATTCTCAGCAATTACAGTGTGACTGGCTGGCTGGAAATGCATGGATGTTGGTTTGGATTAGCTTTACTTTTTTCCTGAAAGGTTTCCAGAGAGCATTTTCTACCCCCCTGCTGGCCTGCAGTGCCTCGAAAAATGCAAGTCCTGCATTTGACAGAGGTGCATGTCCACTTCTGTCCAGCACCTGATTTCTTCTGAATCCTGCTTGATCTGCTTGGCAGCTTTTGTGCTTTCTATTTTGTCATGGCACAGAAATAAATGTCCTTTAAGTATTATTTTAAATAATCTGTTCAACATCTGTCACAAATTGGCTGATGATACATCCTTTCATGAGCTCTTTAAGTAGTGCTGTAAACACATTAATTACTGTATTTTGCAATGTCTGGGGTGGCTCTACCACATCGACTTTTAACTTCTCAAACCCACTGGGTGCTTACAATTCCCTTGTATTTCAGTAGCCTACAACTTTCATGAATTAGTGATGATTCTGGCTTCAAGTTGATGCTAGCAAATCTGAAGTGTTCTAGCTGTCTGTGCTGAAAGCTTTGGAAATTAAAGTCTGCTTCCTGATTTCCCATTATTCCCCGTTTTGATTCTCTGGAGTATTTGCTTTCTGTAGAAGGGTATGAAATCATTCTTTACACCTGGAGAATTGCTAATTAGAATGTCAACCACTTTGGCCAATACATCAATGTTGTGTGATCTGCTGAGGGTCCAGTACCTTTTCACCTTCACAGCATTTCAGATGTGGTTCCTTGTTTTTATGGAAGGCTTTGAATAATATTTGGGGCCAGGTACTCTTGCAGGGATTTTTTTGTTTTTGTTTTTCTCTTGTACACAAGGTCAGAATGTTCCTCAAAACATGCTTTGTTTATTGCCTGCAATGTGAATCCATGCAAAAAAAACCCAAAAAACAAACCACAGATTTGAAAGATTCTTTTCTGCTGCAGGAAAAAGTGGGTTTGCAGAAGTGTTTGAAAATTAATCGGGATGATTGGTTAGTTACTTCACAGAGTTCATACAGCATTTTGTAATTGAGAAAAGAAACTATTTTCAACAGAGCAAAACAAAAGAGTTCCTTATTTATAGTCTTGAAGGTTTGTTAAAACTTAAAATAAAATTGAGAAGTACATTTGTTTATAATCTGCACAAAAGCGCTATCAGCAGTGGTCAAGGAGAAAAAATTGGCTGTGTTACAGCAAATTGTTTTTTGGAGAAGTGTTAATTGTTGAGCTCTTGTGGAGTGGAGGATGCAGGGAGGACTGTTCATACTGTGACATGCTTGGAACTAAACAAGAATTTTCACAAGATGTAGCTTTGGACACTTGGGATTGTTTCCCTTCTTTTCATAGTTCTGAGTTGGGTGCCAGCCTGGCACTTCTTCAGTGGCACTGCTGGGGTTCCCTGTGTGCTTGAGATGGGAGAAGGGAATGCTGTTGCTCATGGAAAGAAGTTCCATTTGTTTGTTTCTGTCCTCTGTGGCATCTATTGTTTGTAAGGGCTTCAGCGTGGAGCTGCAGAGCAAAGCACATGGAGGAGCTGATCCTGCTCTGAACAGGCTTTTTCCTTGAAGTGTGTGTGGACCTGCATTTTCCTGTTGAATTTCATTATAAGAAAGATGGGGAGAGGGCAGAGAGTGTGAGACAATTTAAGGAAGTGGCTTTAAATTGGCCTTGCAGCTGCACTTCTCATAAAAACAGCTGCTTCTTGGAGTACAAACACATCTTGGAGTACAAAAGCTAAATTCAAATATTGGCATCAATGCAAAGAATCAGAACTGGGTGCTGGGTGCCTCTTTGTCCTAAGGCACCTGCTTTGGGGTGTACCTGAGAGGATGAGGTGTCTATAAATCTCTTAGATGGTTTTAAAGGGAAAAGAGGGTTTGTGTAAAGAAACAAGAGCTTGTCAGCAAACACGTGGTACTCCAGAGCCCTGAGCTGCTGTGGTGCTTTGGCAGAGCCTGGAATGGGAGCAGGGCCAGGCAGAGGTCAGAGCTGGGCGCTGGCAGGGTGGGAGCTGTGGTGTCCCTGGAACATTTCTGCTCCCGGCTCTGTGTTCCACATGCTGCTGTTGCCATGAGCAGCAAGGCTCCCTGTGTACCTGCCTGGAGAGGCTCGATTTAATGAACACAGTTTGTTTCAACTCAGGATACAAAATGTCTTTATTCTTGTATTGCTTGTGTGCATGGTGTTGCACCTCAGCTGGGAAGGACAGCTCCTGGATTTAGAAACCAGCCCTCCTTCCACCTGTCTTCTTAATAATGTTTTTTCTGTTCTGACACAGGTTGTAGGTTTCTGCTTGTTTCTCCTGATAAATCTGTGTAGGTCCTACAACCTTCTCTGTGTAATATCCTCACACACTGACTGTGCTTTGCTAACCTGACTGTCCAGGTAATAAACAATGAAATGCTTATCAGGGCTTGCTTTTTTTAAATGGGAAAGTTGAGTATTTTCTGTAATTTTAAATAAAATGCTTTTTCCTTTTCCTTGCTCTGTATGGACACACCTGAGCTTAGGAGTCTTCCAATCAAAGTGCATATAATTATAGAAACTGTAACAGGAAAAAGACCCGGCCCTGTGGTGGAGACTGAATGTTTTGTATTAAACCTGTTTGCTTGGGTAAGATGGAACATGAAGGCAAAACTTGGATGCAACCAACATTTTTAAGAAGCTTGTTCTCTTGTTCCCCTGTAATAAAAACTTCTGGGTCTGAATTTAGCTAGGAGAATCTAAATTTGCCAGGAGAGCTGTTCCATTTGCCATGACTTACAGGACAGTTTATTTGAGAAGTAACTTTGTTTGAAAGAGGTTGCAATTGCTTTAGGACTTTAAAATTGTAAAGAAACGTAACAGACTTCCCCTTGTTCGGAAGGTTTATCTGTCTGTAATTCAATTTTTTTCCAGATGTTGTGCAGTCACCAGCTGCTCACTTGTGGCTGCTTTATCGTTTTTGTAACCAGGTTGTTCTGAATTATCCAGCTCTGTTGCCACGAGTGTCACAGAGAGCTATGATTGGACAGCAGTCTTTGGAGATTGGCTGTCTCTGCTGACAGTCACAGAGTGGTTTGAGCTGTGAGAGAATTCTAAAGGGAGGTGAACATAACTTCAGACCCCCCTTAAGGAAGGGTAGTTATTATATCTGTTTTTATTAAGCTGTTGTGACTTTTCTGCAACAGTCAGTGAAACTGGACCACATCGAGTGTAAGGATTGCTGTTGGTTCCATTTTGGAGTGAGGACTCAGATGTAAATGTTAATTCTGTTTTCCTCTTGGTCAGCCACTCAAATCGTAAAACTGTTGGTCTCTGTTCTCCACTTGGGATCCTCCTTTGAATTAACTTTGTCCATTTCAAAGAAAATCATTATATGTTTGTCTTGTGTTTTATAACCAATGACTTTTCTGTTTGGACACAGTGAATTTAATTGTTGCAAAATTGAAGTTGCCTGCCAGCATTTATAGAACTATATTTGTTATAACAAAATACTCTTTTTAGTGCAGGTAACAGCACAATGTGTAAAATATTATTGTCATGCAATTTCTGCTTCAGTGTATCCTATTTTTTCTGTAATCTGCATTTAAAAAATCAAAACCTAACAACACTAAATTCTGCATGTCTGACTTTTTTTCCTGTGTGGCATTACTTAAAGGTAAACACTGCTCTCTTAATGTAGGTTGTGAGTGCTGCATGTGTGCTTTTCAGAGCAGTAGTGTGAGGAAGCTGGCAGTGGAATGGCAGGACGGCCTCATCCTTATGACAGTAACTCCAGTGATCCAGAGAATTGGGATCGGAAATTGCATAATAGACCTCGTAAACTTTGTAAACATTCAAGGTAGGTGCTGTGTCCCATCCATTGCATCTCAAAAACTAACTGAAAGTCCATCCTAAAGGCTACTGTATCTGGTTGTGGCAAGTCCTGTCATAAACGTTGTAATTCTTCTTACAAGGAAGCTTCTTAATTATTTTCAAAAGGTGTTTTCTGACCTGATTTGTCAGCTTCCCTAATCTGTGCTTAGATTTGTTTTCCCATGGGTTGCATTTTAGTCCTTTTTTCAAAAAAAGGAAATAAAAACCAAAAACAAACTGAAAAACGCTAAATGCTTTGTATGCATATCAAAACACCGGTTGAGTGATTAAATATATGAATTTTTGGGGGATGCTTGCTAGGAGTTACATCCCTAAAATAAGTGCAACTTGTCCATGGTGAGAACTAACAGTTGCTTGCATGCCAGTATCACTCTCTGTAGCACTTTCTTTGTTAAGCTGTTTGTCATATCTTGCTTTTGCCTGCATCCCTCACAGTAAGAATGTTTTTTTTAAAAATGCTTCTTGGTTTGACAAAATGGTGAAATTAATTAGTGTTTTTCCAGCATACAGTGTTCAAAAATGAACTAAGCAAAGCAGTTAGGCACCTTGCAAATGTATGAGAAGAAACATATTGCTGGAAAGATATTTAAATATCCAAATAAGTGTGTATCTTTCAAGTACTTTGCCCTTTTAGAAGTGCTAAATATAACTGAAACGTCTCTGCTAACGAGCTAAAATTGTTAGTTATTCAAAAGCTTTCCTACTGGCAAGATGATAGGAAAAGAGCTAAGGAGTATATCCAATACCAGCTACTCATTTCACATTTCAGTTGTATAGATGCAGATAAACTAGACTCAAGTGCTGTCCAAAGTATTCTGTAGGCAATTAATACTGTGGCTTATTTTCCTGCCATTAATTCTGGAATGATTGTGAGAAATCCAAGAGGGCAGGACAAAAGAATGCAGCAGTAATTAAGAGGCTCACGGGGAGAGCCGTGTAATTAGAGGCCTGTGAAAAATGGAGTGGGGAACGCAGACCTGGGCTGCTGCTGCTGGTCAGGGTGGGTTTGTGGGGTGCAGCTTTGTCCAGCTGATGTTTTTATTCGGGTGGGGCTGTCTGAGGGATGGCTGATGCTGCTCCATGTTTAGGATTTCAGAGTGGCACAGCCTTGGCAGTGCCAGCGTGGGTAGGACGGGGCTGTGTGTGACACTGAGGGCTGGGTGATGCTTCCCTGCTGAGCCCAGGTGGTTCAGCTCCAGGATCTGGAATAAGACCTAAAACTGATACAGGACACAGGGACCCCGATGGGGCTGTTAGGTACTGAAAAGGTCTCTTGGAATAAAACCTAAAACTGATACAGGACAGAGGGACCCCGATGGGGCTGATAGGAACTGAAAAGGTCTCGTTAGCAGCAGTGGGCTGAGAGGTCTGACACAGGCAAATACCTGGGAGCTCTCTGTGTGACCGAATTTCACAGCAGGGAGCCAAGGACATGGGCCTGGTTTGCCTCCTGCCAGGGACATGGGCCTGGTTTACCTCCTGCCAGGGACATGGGCCTGGTTTGCCTCCTGCCAGGGACATGGGCCTGGTTTGCCTCTTGCCAAGGACGTGGGCCTGGTTTGTCACCTGTCAAGAACATGGTCTTGTTTGTCACCTGTCAAGGACATGGCACTGCCACAGCAGGGAGAGCGGGGAGCTCAAGTCTCCAGCAGCATCATGTGGTCAAAAGGGCTCTTGGTGGGCAGTGGAGTTACTGCAAATCTGGTGTCAGCAGTTCAGAATTGTCTCTAATCAACATCTTCCCTGAAGGTACAGAAGCTGCTCAGTATTTTCTGAGACAGGGAAACCCAAAGGTTAAACGATGGCTTCTTGATCAGTCCCAGAAATTATGGTGATGAGCTGTAGTCAACAGACAAGTTTGAAATAAAGTGTGGTAGCTGGAAGCTTCAGCTGGATAAATCCAGCCCAGAGGAACAGGACACATGTCTGACCATGTGTGGTCTGGGGTGGATTATCTATTTTGGGGAAATGTTTCAATAAAAGGCCGTGCAGCTTTCTGCAAAGATTATTGGATGCAGATAGGAGTTTACTCAAGGACGTCCATGGCCTGTGCTTATCAGAAAAGCTGCTGTTGGTCATTTCATGCAATCTGAATTCAAGGGTCACGCATCAAAAGGTAGGAAATCTATGCCTCAAAGATAATTGCAGCTGTTAGATGTATTTCTGTATTTCTGACAAAACACAATTTGTTTCCAATGCTCAACAGCATTTTTATGGAAACTTAACGTGTATGCTAGGGATATAGTACTCAAGCTACATCTGATCATTCTAATTTTTTTCCTGAAGTAAAATGTTTTTGGAAATCTTTAAGAACGAGAATCTAAATCATAGTTTGAGGTTGTAATAGAATAAGGGATAAATAAGGATAAATATTTTGTTACCCTATTCCTTTGAGATACTTGATTACTTCAGAGAATCTAATTATTCGAAAATGGTGTACTTTATTCAAAAGCCTGAACAAAGTAATTGGATTTTCTGTGACTGAATATAGACATATTACTATAGTTTCTGACTTAATTGATATTTTTTCCTCCAGACAAGTAAAAATCTATGTGAAAAATGCAGTGTGAGGGGGGAAACACATTTGGAAGCATAAGTTGTAATAATATAACTAGAACTGTTATGTTAAAAGGTTTCACTACTCCAGTCTTGCTTGTCTTACTGAAAATACACCTTATTATCATCAAGAGGAGAATACTTCTGGTTTGAAAAACATAATGGTGAAATAAGAGCTTTGTAATAAATAATCTCAACAAGGAGATAGATGCTTAGCTTGTCACTTCTTGGTGCTTTGGGGTGTTTAATCCTCCAGCCTTAACATTCTTAAAATAGCTTGGATAATTTTCGTGACTCACAGAAAACATAATCTAGGGCTGTGAGCAGCCCTGTGTGTAGGGCTTGTGTAGCAGCAAGGAAGGTCAGAGGTCAGTTTGGGGCTGAGGACATGGGGCAGAAATGTCCAAAAGGGAATGGGTTGAATTCTTGTACAGGTCAGCATTATACCCTGTTCTCTTTAGTTTGGTGAGCATCCAGTTTTATAAACTCACCAGGCTGTACTGTTGTTTCCTACTCGTTCTGAGATGGGCAATGGAATGGAAAACTCAGAAGGGAGAGATGTGGAAAATAAGAACTAAAAATATAATGCATATGATCCCTGGTATAAATCTGCAGAGCCTGTCAGGATGAGTTTATATGGTGTTAAAGATGACTAAATAATCATACAGTCTTGTTTTTCTAAGCTATTACAGAAAATTCTTGCAGATACTTTTTATTTAAATACCTGATAAGATGGAAGAAAATGTTCAGGAACCATATGTTGAATTAACAGTGGTGAAAGTTTAAATAAATGATCTCTGAATTCATATTTTCATTATTAGCTGTTGCTGTTCTGTACTTTTCATTCAATTTTTCATCAGTTGTTAGTTTCCCTCATGTAATTTCTCTATAGTGTTGGAGTTTTTGTTGTTGTTGGAAGACTTTAATTCTCTTGCACTAGGTCCTTTTCCAGAGTTGTGGTGAAAAGCTTTTGGCTTAAATTTGCCTCTTCCTTAAGATTTGTCCTGGATTTCATTTTCTAAATCTACTTCTGTTTTAGTCCCTTTTGACATTTTCTTATTTGTTCATTCTGTTTAGATATTATTAGATGCAGAATCTTGCCTGCACTACTGCATTTATGAACGAAATGTGACTCCGCTTTGCTTCTGTTGCCATGACTCTCGGATCTTTGAAAATCTTCAACTGCTTTCTAAATCTTGTCCATAGATGAGAAGTTATTGTGCAGATGCTAAATGCTGGGATTTTTCCCCCTCCCAGTATTATTTTTGCCAACTGGGAGGATGCATTCATGGGTTGTGAATGGAAGTGCCACGTGTCTCAGCATTTTGTAAAGTAGATGAAGCATCCCCAGAAGAGTCCCTTTCTCATCTGTGGAAGGATATCAGAATGTATCATCTCTTTTCCACTGTGGGACAGGTTTTATTTCTCTTCCTGTGATCTCTGCAGTTGAACATTCTGCAGCATGGGGCAGGCCTGTATGAGCTATGACATGAAAATAATGAGGCCTGATTTGCCATGGGCTCAGGTCATACTGTGCATCACCTGCTGCAAACATGCCTGCTCCTAATTTCAGCCTGGCACTGGCAGATCAAAGTCTCCTCATCCAGGCTTTGTAGGCAGCAGGATGGAAAACCCTGAGGAGAAACTGAGGTGGGCTGGGAAGAGCTGGTCTTGGAATCCAGGAAATTGGGCTGCACTCAGTGATTCTAAAAACACCACTCTGTTAATCTTTTGTAAGGTACCCAACGTATAGTGAGTGATCTTGGAGTTGTGAGGACTGGGGGTTTTATTTCCTTTTTGACATCCTTCATGTCTGCAGTGACAGCTTATTGACACTGCTGAGAAGAGAAACTCAGCAACTTCCAGGGCAAAACCACGCACTAAATCCTCCTGAATTTCTTCAGCACCCAAATTGCCTTTCTCAAATGTTATCAGATATTATTTGTGGTGGACTTGGCACATTTATTTAGGACACAAAGCACTTTAGAGGTGATTATGGTCTGAACTAGAATTTTTTTATGGACAGTTTTTCATTGTTTGTACCTTTAATCTCTGAGAATGGGAACTATAATGGATACATAGAGTTTGTGCTTGGCCCCAGTTCTTTTGAATTTGAACTTCTGAAACTGTTTTTTAATAAACGGAGATCCTTTCCAGTTCTAAGGAGAATAATATTACTCTGAGTTTTAGTTTGGTTTTTATTTAACATCCATGGTGAAAACGGAGCAGAAATTGGTATAGAAATAAAGGCAACCAGAGTTCTTTTAGGAAGGTCTTGTGTTTGGGTAGCTTGGTAGAAGTCATAAGGTGTGAATGTGTTCCCTCCTAAAGGTTAAGTCCTTGCTGCTTTAAGAAATTCCTTTGGCAACTGAACACTCCACTCATGAGATCCTTTCCTGAAATGGAACTGCATTACTAAGAAGTACATTACTCATGGTTGAGAGAACCCACTGAAGACCAGAATTATGTGAATATTAAAGAATTTTGAGGGTGGAAAGTGTTGACAGAGTTTCTGCTTCGAGCTGAAGGAGGATCCTGTGGCAGGCCCCAAATTAAGCAGTGAGAATTCTTTCTGAGGGCTTCCTTACATGGAACCCCAAGTCCAGTGTGGCTTCTGGACTGTGTCTCTGTAGGATTTTTGGGTGCATGTCCTGTCCTGAGGGGTGGTTCTGTGGGATTTAGGAGCCAGTCTATCCATTGGATGTTATTCCTACCTGATGTAGGAGTAAAGAAGAAAACACATCCTAATTCTATTGTGGAGAAGAGACCCCCTTTAGGGAACCAGGGCATTTTCTCTTACTGCTGGGGGACTGTTCTATTAGAGGCAAAAAAATGCCTGAGAGAGGTTTTTCCAGCATGCTTTTCATGCAGCTTATTATAGCCATGTCTTCCTTGGCTTATATTGAAGGGGAGACAAGGCTTACAAGGCTGATGGTTATTCTTCCCTTGGGGCATGGGGAGGGTGCTTGTGTGAGCCATCACAAAACCCTAAAACCAGGAGAAAATTCACTGGTTCGGGTAATTGAAATTGTATGAGCAGAAATCTTCCTTCCATGTGTAAAGAGCTGACTCTTCAGCCTGGAATGCCGATGTTCTCCTGCCTTTCTAATCACAAGTCTCTTGTTCTTCCTACTCCCCTCTTTATTACAGCAGTCATTTGCTGAACGATCCTCCTCATTTCTTCAACTCGCATCGTGTTTTAATTTCCACCCTGCGACATCTTGATTGTTATTTATTGTAGGATTTACTTTTAAGCTGTTCCTCCAGTGTATTGTGACTCCTTAAACAGCCTGCAAACATTCTTTAAAAAAAAAATTAAATGAAGCTGTCTCATACTGCCTAGTTATCCTCCCGCCAAAAAATCTTTAGAAAATTTTGCCGACCCGTGTATGAGTTTGCTTCGTTGCTTTTTGGGCTTGGTGGGCTCTCCTCGATTGAAAATGCACAATGATTTCTGATCGGTAAATGTACTGGTTATTATCATTATATACTAATGATGTTTAATTTATTACAAAGAATAGTACATTTTCCCTAGCTTAAACTTGCTGGGAAAGGGGTGCTTGTAGTTAAAAAACGGAGGCTGTGCTGCCTGGCTCTCCAAAGGCTCTTGCTGTACCAGCTTGTGAACTCGGGTGACTTCACTTTAAAGATTAATCCGGGCGGACTCTGCGGGAGCACACGGCCCGTCNGGGGATGGAGGCAGGAGCGGGGCTCGCCCCGAGCTCCTGAAGACAGGATGGAAACACCAGATATGCCGAACTTAACAAGTGATGCCAAAGGATGCTGAGCTGGCTCTCAAAGCTGCCGTTTTGGAAGGAGCAGAATTCCTTTGTGCCCTGATTCCGAAATTGTTCCCGTGCTTCTGTGTTTCCTCGCTGATAGACGCGAGAGGAAGGTGCGTATTTGTTAACAAGAATGGTGTGTGGGCATTATTGAGGAGAAGAATGAGGAGAAGGCAAAGTGCTGTCCTTTGTGTGCACAGGTCAATTGAAATGTCTGCTGACAAAGAGCAGGCGTGAGGGGGAGGAAGAGGGGCATGAGCGCTGGCGTTGTGTAAGTCCTGGCAGGATGAGCAGAAGGGATTTCTTCTAAAGCCTCGCAGCATGGCAGCTGTAACTTAGTGTCTGGATAAAGCTCTGTAGCCTGATTCTACAAGGGTTGATTGTGGGAATCACCCTAGCAAAGGGTGGATCTAAGTTTGTATTTTAAGGAGAGTTAATATAAGTTTTAAGAGATAGGGGGGAAAAGGGTTAAAATCTCGGTTAATTTTCCACTGCTGTGTCCTTTTAATGTATTTAAGATTTCAGGGTAGGTTTGGAAGTAATAAGTATATTGGTTAAGCACCATAATTCTGTGTAGAGAAGAGCTAGTTTTATAAAACAATTATATTTATTGACACTATTCAGTAGGATGCATGTGGAGTTTTTATGTTGGAATACATGCTAATTATTTTGGCAGTAGAATTAATTCGCTCTAATGACTTCTTTTAATAATTAGTAATATATTCAAAGCAATCTGTTGTTATGTATAAAGACAAACTGAAGCTCTCCTTCCACAGATGACTCCAAAGCATCATTAAATTGAAGAGCATTTACATTTTTGAAAAACATCTCTTCCCTTAACTACAAAAATAGGAAGCATTACCACTATGACAAGTTGCCATTTTGATGGTACTTTTTTTCCCCTCCTTCACATAATATTAAATAGATTTGCTTAAATAAAACGTTGAGCTTATTTGGTTTTCTTCATGAGGCAACTGCTTTTAAAGAAAATGTCTCGCTCCCTTACAAAGACAGAGCTTCCTTTATCCCTGTCTGAGGAGGAAAATAATTTCTATGACTGACTTAAAGTTCTTGAATGGGTGTAGTGCACATGTTCCAGTATTCCTTTGGAGCCAGTAAAAAATGAGTATTGAATTTGTGAATATTGCCAAAATACATGAATATATTCATGAGGATGTTTGGTTGTTTTGGTTTGGGCTTGTTTATTTGGGGGCAGGGGGGGTGTTTCTTTTTTTCCCTGTTGGAAAGGAAGATGTTCTTCCCCTTTATAAATTTTTGGGTACTAGGTGGCCTTACATATATGGGGCTTTTTCCAGCTTTAGTAAATGAAGGGGGGAGGATTTAAAATGGTGTTTTCTTGGTTCTTTTTCCTCTCTTACACTTCTAAATTAGATGTAATGTGTCATTCAGCACACAGGAGAAAATTCTGCTTATGGGTTAGTGCTGTGCCTTGTGGCTTCCACAGCCCGGTGGTCACCAGCCGAGGAGGCAGCTGGAAGCTGACTTTGCAAACACTTCTCTTCAGGGTGAGGTGGTCATGACAGCCTCAGATCTCTTTCTTGGAGGCTGGAAGTGAGGCTCTATGCCAGCTCCTCGGGGTGTTGAGGCTGAGATTTCAGGTGGATACAGTGTGGCAGCCGTGGCTCCCTGGCGCTTGGAGCCTGCAGGGTTTCCCTGCTGTTGGAGGAGTCCTGGTGGTGTGTGGGGTCTGCGTGGTGCTTCTGTGGAGCACAGGAGTTCCTGGTGGCCTGTTCTTCAAATGGGGCAGCTCTACTTTGGTCAGTCCTGTCCATGAGTGTGGATTGGCAGGACGCTGCAGCAGACGTGAGGGCTGTGGAACTCCCAGTGGATACCAGTTCGTCTTGCCTTCGTCACTGGGGCCAGCTTTGTCCCTCACGCTGCTGGGGCTTGGTGCATTCCCTGCAGAAACAACTTCCTGGCCCCACTGGCGTCTTTAGAGGGAGAAAAGAGGATGTGACCAAGTGCTTCTAGCAAATAAATCACATTTTCTTGGTAGTTCTGATGCCTTTCTTTGAACACTTGCAATTTCTTCTAAAGGCTCTTTACAGGAAACTAAAAGTCACAGGGCTTCTTTCATATATACTGGCCACAAATGAGCTCCTTTTTCAGAGTGACAGTAAAGCAGCTCAGGGACACAACTTTCCTAGTCAGGTCTCGCAGGGTAAAGCTGATGCCTGTCTCTTCTGACATGCTAAGCTCCACCTCTGTATTTTCTCTTTGTTCAGATTTAAACTCACGTTAGTCTTCTTGTTGATTGTAGAGCAAAGTTGTATTTAAGGGGTAGTACTGATCCGGGTGCTCATGCTATTATGGAACTTCGAGTTTGTTGGGTACATATCCAACAGATCAAAGAACTATTTTTTGTGAACTGTGACTCAACAGTGATGAGATTTAAGATTGACCTTTTAGGCTGTTACTAAGACGAATGAAGATTCATGATTCAACCAGTGCTTTCTCAAGCCAAACTGCTTGAATTCTCAAAAATCTTGCAATTTTGGCTTGCGTCTTGTGGCTAATAGATGATGCACCGGTCTCACAGTTAGCATTAATCTGTACATAAAAGGAGGAAAGTACAACATAGAAGCAACAAAATGAATGCTGTGGCCAGCTGCAATTTGAACAGCCCTTTGAAATGATTTACTAATCTGTCTGTTTCAGAAGCAGTTGATTTACTATTCAAGGATGGTTTCCTCCTCCAGCTGGCAGCCTCGGTGTCTCCCAGTGTAGTGTACGGAGCTGAACTGATGGCCCAGGCTCCACCAGGATGGCTGTGGCTGGCAGCAGGAGGAGGATGGATAATCCCTGAGCACTGCCTTCTCCTCCAGGCTGCTGGCACCATTTGGGGAGGTGCAGCTGTGCCTGCTGTGGCCCTTCCTTGGGGCAGGCTCGGGAGGAAGCACGGTGCCAGCTGAGTCAGTGCCGCTTCCTGTAGCACCTGTTCTTATCAGCTCTGGGAAGGGATTATTAACTAGGGCCTGCCCTGCCTCACTGGGAACTCTGAATCACTGCTTGGAGGGTGCTGTGGCTTTAGATGTCTTCTGGATTAAGAATCGCATTTTAATTGCCTTCTCTGTTCAAGAGGAATTCGTGTTTGCTCTGCCAGAATGTGTGATAAGCCTACATCCCATTACGGTGGTTCAGTTTAATTTTCTAGCGTGTTTCCCTTATTTAAAGCAAATAGAGCTCTTTAGTTCCTCAGAAACAGTGAGTCATGCATTTTGATACTATAAAATGTGACACCTGCAAAACTCTGTTTTCTCACAGCATGGTTGGAAATGTTATCAGGTCTAGGATCAAAGCTGTGCTTAAACAGAGGCCTGATCACATGAGGCTTTATTGGGATTTGCAGAGATGTTTAGTCACCAGGCTGCTGTGTAGGTGTTTGAGTACTCCACACATACAACACCCCCTTTTGTGGCACCCTTGATTGCACCATAGCATGGAAATATGAATACACAGATGACATGCAGAGCTTCTTTCAAAAAAAATATCACAATTTTTTGGAAGTTTAGCTGTAGTAGTAATGAGTATTGTTGTGTTTAAACTGGGGCTATATTTGGTCTTGAATTCGAGACTGTAACCCATGTTTCTAATAATTTATGGGCGTATTTTGTATCCATTAAAGTGGTTATATTGTGTATGTATATATCTGTCTCAAAGGAAAGGTGCAAAGGTTTTCCTAAATTGTTGATTTTTTTTTTGAGGTTTGCAGATCTCACTCTTGCAGATTTTTCCACATTTCACTTTAAAAATAAAGACTTTACCTTTCTCTAATAGACAGGTAAAACAAGTAAGGAGACATGTTAGCCATGCTGAAATGTTATACATTTTAATACCTTCAGAACTGCAGTGGAAGTCCTCAGGAAATTTCCTTTTAATGGAAGTGCTTGAATCATTATTCTTGGACTGTAAATCTGAGTGTTTTCAGCCAGAAGCAAGTCTTGCAGTTATTTTCCCTTATTCAATAGACCTTTGGCTGACTCCACATCCCGAAGATGCATTTCTTACTGAAGCATATTTTAAGCTTGGCAGGGAAGAGGATTGCAGCAGATTCCCTCTGCACCAAACTTGTGCTTTGTCAACAGGAGATCCTGCCCTCCTTTGGAGGGGACAAGCTCCTGTGCCTCAGTGAGAGGTACATTTCTGACTCCTTGCCTTGTGCTGAACACTCACCTGTCATAGCCTTTTTGTCCTCAGTAAAGCTCCTCTTCTTACCAATCACTGAAACCTGAAACTGCAACAGCTTGTGCTAATGGAAAGCCTTGATTATTTTTTTTTGTCATGACTTCTAAGCAACCTAAAAAGAGGACACTGCTCAAGCTGCCTGTCCAGGGAATGCTTTTATATTTGTTGTGCTTGTTTGAGTCAGGCTTTCTGTGTTCTCCTACAGCATTCCTGCAGTCATGATTTCAGGCCTCTTGGTAGGAGCTGTGGGATCTGCAGGCTGCAAGCAAGTGGAGCATTGAGGTTCCTCTGGGAAATCATGACTCTGCTCTGTCTGTCAGACCTGTAGCTGTGCAGGTGTCTGGGTTATCCACACCTGAGGCTTTGGCAACTTCTTCAGTTAAACCCATAAATAAGGGCTGTTGTCATGCCCACACTTGAAAGGTGAACAGCAAAGGAACTGCTTTAGGAATTCTGGTGGGGTGCAAAGACACAAACATGTCTGGTGCCGTCCAGACATAAATTTGTCTCTTTTAAAGAGTATAAATAAAAGATCTAAGGGGTTTTGGTAAATTCAACAATAGCTGTTGCAAGCTGATTCTCAATTTTTAGATAGTTTCTGAGAGTTGTGGATCTCAAAACTGACTAGTTTTGTTGATTGGTTTAATAATTGCAAAATGTAATCGATATCTTAAATTGAGTAATGTAACAATCACAGTCTAAAACATCTTAAACTATTGTATTAAGTTTGCTGGTTTGGAACAAACATCCCACTTATTACTGACAGTCTGGTAGGTCGTGGCTTTAATAGCATAGTTCATGTTTGCTGCCTGGGTTGTGGTGCCTTACTGTTGTCCTTTTTAGGAATAAGTGAAAATTTAAAACAGAATGTGCAAAAACAAACTCTTGGCTGGTCTGTGTTAGTGTTTGCCATCATTTAAGACTGACTACCTTTGCAAAGGGCAAGCTGCAGGAAAAGTGTAAAGTCAGCCTGTGGTCTGAGAAGGTTTTACCAAAATAGGTTGCATTGGAAAAAAAATGATGCCTAACTTCTAATTTCATTATTTGATTAGAACATTTAATTTAAGAGTAAGAATCAAAAGAAAATTCTCATTTGTATTTGACCTACCCGTTCTGGAAGAGATTTGTGTGAATGCATCTTCACAGGCAGGCTGAGCTGATCAGGTGCTCTCTGTAAATCACACAGCAGCAAACAGGTAATTCCTGCTGTCTGCTGCCTGTTCCAAGTAATTGTTAGTAAATACAAACACAAGTACAACAAAGGAAATGGAGCTGGATAATCCTAATCTTGGAAACATGTCCATGGAGTGTGAATGCCTTGAAAATTTCGATGTGTAACGAATGTGAAATTTTGAAATGCTGACCATGTCACTTATTTCTGTTTGCAGCACCTCATCCCGTGTTGCTAAAGGAGCAGACTGCACCAAAATGAGCCTCCATGGTGCCAGTGGTGGCCACGAGAGGTCCAGGGACAGGCGCAGATCCAGTGACAGATCTCGGGACTCCTCCCACGAAAGAGCAGAGTCTCAGCTCACTCCGTGCATCAGGAATGTCACTTCACCAACGAGACAGTACCATTCTGGTGTGTGCACATCTGGCCATTTCAGGATTAAAATTCTCTACATCTGAGCACTGTTTGGTTAAAGGAATACAATAAGAAGTGTTTTTTGTTGATGGCACAACAGACAGATTTCTTACATGTGCCCTGGGCTGGCCATACCCTTCTCTGATAGGCTGTAACTTTTCTTTCAGTCTGCAGTGTGTATTCCTACATGTCTATTCCTACATTCCTCTTATTTAGTTCAAATCACAAGAACAATCTCATTTTTAGTAGATAATTGACTGAATACTTCCCCTTTACTGTGTAGGGGTCTAGGTTTTTGGAAATAGAGGAAATAGGGATTTTTTTAAAGTGACAAACCATGCCTTGTTTCTTTGAGATATGGCACCAGCCGTGATGCAATAGCTTCTGTATTTCCTGCAAGGCAATTACACTAAATGATGTCCATGAGAGATAAGTTATTGCAGAATTTGTACCAACAATAGGCAAACCCTCACTTCCCATCACACAGATACATCCTAATTTATTTCTTTTGCCAACAGAACGTTTAAGCTCTTCCTCTCTGGCATGCTATGCTTCACTCGGTCACAGCACACCTTTTGAGGGTATAATTTGCCCTACAGTCATGATCAGACACTACGGAAGATGACAGAAATAGAACTATTGCTTAAAGATTGGCTAAAATATACGCAGATATGAAAGAGAAAAAGAGACCAAGAAACAGGAGTTATATAGGTATTTGAAGGTTGTGAATGCAGGGATAGAGTTGAAGTGGGTTTTTTAAAGAAGAGCAACGGTGAAGGAATTCCAGCAGAGTAAGAAAACTGCAGTTTCATCCAAATATGGAGAAAGCCTTTCTAACTTGTGCATTGCCCCTTCAAGGGGCAGTTTCCCAACCTGTGATACAACCTCTTTCCTCTTTCACAGGCTCAGTGGAACCAGCTCCACAGACACTTACAGAATTGGGATGCACACAAGCAATATCTCTTTGGCTTTGAGTTTCTTTTTCAGTACTAGAGTAGTAAATTTTCTTTGCAAAGACTTTTGGGGAAGGTGAGGTGGGTTTGATGTCTAGGTGATACAAACTTCAGAATCTCATAAACAGGCAGTTACTTTTGAAGGTTTCTTTAACCAGAGTAGATTTAACCACAACAATCTGTACTTAACTTCTGTAATTGAAGTTAAGGACTCAAACTGTGTAGCACTCACATGAATCTCTGATTCCATTCCCTGTTCTCTCTCCTCCCTCCTCGCTGCCTCCGAAGATCGGGAGAAGGACCACAGCTCATCCCGGCCCAGCAGCCCCCGGCCCCAGAAGACGTCTCCCAATGGTTCTGTGGCGAGCGTGGGCAGCAGCAGCAGGAACAGCAGCCAGTCCAGCTCCGAGGGCAGCTGCAAGGCTGCTGGGGAGATGGTGTTTGTCTACGAGAACGGCAAGGAGGGCGCTCGCAACGTCCGCACGTCCGAGCGAGTCACGCTCATCGTGGACAACACCAGATTTGTGGTGGATCCTTCCATCTTCACTGCACAGCCTAACACAATGTTGGGCAGGTTTGTATCTTTGTTGGGTTTGGTTTTTTCTCTTAGTCCTCAACTGTTACAGAGAGCTGTAAATCCTTTATGGATATTTAAACTGTTCAAATAGCTGTTGGACTCATATTGCTGCAGCTGATCTTGCTAATGTTTAATATTACCATTTGCAAACGTCTTTAAATAAAAATCAAATTCAAGTTCTCTGGTTTTGGCAGGGAAGCCAAGAGATGTCTCTTACCTAGAGATGACAGCTGACACATAAATTCCCATTTCACAATGTTCCCATTTCTTTCTGTCTTCCTGGGCATTGCTTCTGAGTTCAGTCTGTCTCATTCTTCCTCGTTTTTAAAGCTAGGTGCTTCATAAAACAAAGTAGCTCAGTGAGTGTAGGCAGTCTTTTTTCAAAACAGCAAGGAGGAAAACCTTGAAGGAATTTATTTTGCTTAGTGAGCCTACTCTGAAAATGTTCAAGGTCAGCCCATTTATCTTCTGAAATGTCAAATAATCACTATAACAGCCATTAGCTACTCAGCAGAGAGGCTGAGTGCTCAAAATGATCAACACTTGAATGCAAGACCACAATATGTGTGTAATGTTTTCTGTAGAAACTATAATAAGCAACAAATTTAACGTGTTTGCTTGGTTTGAATATTGGGAAAATATTCAGTTCTTGACTTGCTCAAATTCTGGTTGGTTTTGCCTTGTCCAAATGCAGAGGGCACCACTTAAAATCTTGCATTAAGAAAGAAAAGAAGGGTTTGTCTGTGTCACTTTAGATTTGGCTTTTCATTAAAATGCAGCTATTTCTCAGAACACAAGGATATAATCATATTTAAAAGACACATATATAAATCTTTTTGCCACAGCACAGGTAATAAATGTGATTAAACAATTTTTGCTCTGTTTAAATCACCTCAGTGTGGGATAAATAGTACCTTGGATCCCTATTTTGTGAAAAGTTGGGTGAGTCACAGAGAAGGCAAGAAATGCTTCTCTGTCTAAACTGTCAAAGGAAATAAATGGAAGTAAGAATCAATAGAATTAAGTAATAGATTTAAAGCACTCGTATATAATACAATACATGCATACATGTAAATATCCAGACAGACTGGAAGTGTATCAACTAGAAAAAAGCAATGGAATGTTTTCCTTTTCCATGCCCAGCCTCAGAGTAAGTGGTGCTGCCTAATGCACTGGATTTTTTGTGCATGTGTGATGCTGAGTTACTCTCCCTTTGGGATTGGTTCAAGCTTATTTTATCTTCTGCTAATTGAAAAGTAGGCTAATAAAGATATGGAAATACTGCTCTAACACACAGGTTATTTATAAACCCACTTTCCCTCGATGTCAGTCTGCAGGACACTAAGCAGGGACAGCTTGGGAGGTAAAAATAACTATAATAATGTATTATTTGTCTTAAGCCTGTATCCTGTTAGACTGCCTTTTTCTAAATATTTTTTCTTGAAGAGTGGTCAGAAAAGACAAGTCAGATCGTGAAGTGAAAAACATAATCCCAGCTGAACAGAATGCACTGCTTTTCCCCTGCAGTTTCTGTACAATTTCTTGCATTTTATTTTTCTTATTTACAAGAAAACCATAGTAAGGAATTCTAACCCAAATCACTTTCATTCCTGAGCAGGATGTTTGGATCAGGCAGAGAACACAACTTCACACGGCCCAATGAGAAGGGAGAGTATGAAGTTGCTGAAGGAATTGGTTCCACTGTGTTTCGTGCCATTCTGGTGAGCTTTTAGGGGCAAATACTGTGAGGACAAGCACTATTAAGGAGTAAAACTTCCTGGTTTAACCCAACTTGCATGTCTAGCTTTTGTGGGTGGCATAGATATTGCTCTTTATATTGTTTAGTAGAGGGGAAAATGCTTGCTGTGAACCCCCTTTTCCTAGGCATGAACATGAGAGAAGGTACACATGAAAGAAACCAAAAATTACTGCTGCCAGCAATCAGTAACCTTTTCCTACGCATTTAGTTCACCAAATTCAGGTATATTTAACCCTTCTACAGCTGAAATCAGGTGAAACAGACTACTGGAAGTGAACTTCCACAGCTAAAAGGAGTAAAGCAGACTCCAATCTAATGGTTTCTTATTTAATATCCACACAAGGAGGTAGAGAGCTGCTGGACTACTTTGTCAGTGGGAAGAGCTCAGTGAAGCAGAGATAAAAGAGCAAAATTATCAGTATTAATAGTTGTCACTTAAATAACAATTTTAACCAGAACTCACTGCTCTGAATGCAGTTCTGAAAACTCTTAAACTTAAGGACAGAAGATTCACAAAGTTGAACATTTGTTGCTGTCTTACCTTTTGGGGGCTTTCTTTGTGGAGAAGGCATCGTGAATGACATGATGAAGTGTTTCTGTTGGTGGATGTTGTGCATTGTGTTTTTTCTTGGTGCACCCTGCAGGATTACTACAAGACTGGGGTGATTCGCTGTCCTGATGGGATATCTATTCCTGAACTGAGAGAAGCATGTGACTATCTCTGTATCTCCTTTGAGTATAGTACTATAAAATGCAGAGATCTGAGTAAGTACAGAGTTTATGAAAATAATTTGAATTACACAAATTGACTTAAGTGCGTGTGTGTTAATTCTAAATCATGTCCCTTATTAAGATGAAGAAGATGGCTGGCACTACATGAATAAAATCATCCCTTTTTATCTCTTATGTAATAAAGCCCTAAAACCAATGGCTTTATGATGTTTGAAAAATAATGTCTGATATTTCATCCTGTGATTCTGTGCTGTGTCCCCCTGTGGAACACTTAGCTGCATGATTGCATTTGCAGTATGGATAGAGTAACATTCAGTGGTGCCTTTTTTTGCAGAAGACAGGAGGATAATTTTTTCAGCTCCTTGCTTAGGAGAACGAGGCTGTCTCCCTGGTGGCAGTAGCACAGGGAGAGGGTTCTCTCCAGTAGCTCCAGGGTTCCCAGCATGTGCTGTTCTCTCCAGCTCCTTCCCAAGCCTTGGCCTCTTGCTCTCCCTGTGTGTGCAATGCAGGGCCAGCCTGTGGCATTCCTGCTGGGAATGCTGTGCAGGACACCTGAGCCTTCCCCAGCAGGGCCACCCACCCTGCTGCGTGCCCGAGCTCTCTGTCCTTACAGGGATTTAGCAGCTCCTGCCCTGAGGGCTTTGAGAAGCTTTGGCTTTAAGCTGCTGCTTATGAAACGTGGGTTGTGTGCTCTGCTCTCTCTGGCCTAAATGCTGTTTCTTTTAGGAAAACCAAGAGCAGCCTTGCACAATTACCAAATGTTTAGCAGCAGTAAAATGCAAAGGAGGTCTCAAAGTCATTCCTGTGTCTGCCCAACACTGTTAATATCTGCAGGACAGGCTGGTAAATATTCAGACAAGGTCTGAACTTACATAAGCTCATAAACTAAGTCTTTACACCTGTCTGCAGTAATACTACAAGATAAGCAGATCTACTCTTTCTTTATTGCTGCCTTCATCTCTTTACCAAGCTTTCAAATGTGCCTGTGCCTAAATTTTTCTCTAGGTGCTCTCATGCATGAATTGTCAAATGATGGTGCTCGCAAGCAATTTGAATTTTACCTGGAAGAAATGATTCTCCCATTAATGGTAGCCAGTGCCCAGAGTGGGGAGAGGGAGTGCCACATCGTTGTGCTGACAGATGATGATGTTGTTGACTGGGATGAGGAGTATCCCCCCCAAATGGGAGAGGAATATTCACAAAGTAAGTTTATCCTCATTGTTCCCTCCAAGCCACGCTGTGAGTAGAGGTAGCAGCGAATGTGCTGATTTAAAGTTGTTGTACAGAAATAAAGCTCTTAGTTTGGGTAGTTCTGCTTAATATTTTGTTTCACAGAGGCATATGTTACTTGTTATGTTCAAAGATAATTAAAAAGAAAAGCTAATTTTTATTATCAAGGTATTGTCAGGCACTGAAGGGGAAGAAAATACTTCTTCAGGAAGAGCTTGAGGAGAGAAATGGGTAGGAGGCATGTTTATTGTGGGAGAACAACTAGAGGGTTTTTTGAGGCAAAAAAGAAGTGTTACTATTTTTGGAGTATTACACTTGTGTGGATGGTGAGTTTAAGCACCTGTAAATGGACTGTACTTCCCTGCAAGATGTGCACCCAACCCATTCCCAGTATCTTCAGCTGTTTTTCTCTAGAGTTCGTCCCCCTCTTCTGAAATAGAAATACTGGAGTAAAGCAAAACAGTGGAAAAGAGAAACTTTTGTGTCTTAAGGCTAGAAGGTTAATATTTGAATATGGGGATATTTTTTCTCATTAAAATGTATTTTTAGTTATTTACAGCACAAAGTTGTATAGATTCTTCAAGTACATTGAAAACAGAGACGTGGCCAAATCGGTTCTGAAGGAAAGGGGGCTCAAGAAGATCCGACTGGGCATCGAAGGTAAGGGAAGCTCTGCTGGTGCTCTGCCTCTCCTTCAGGGTCTGCTGCATTTCTCTGCTTTATGGTTTTCCCTGTAGCTGGAAGACCAAGGGGTTGGTGTTGTCTTTGCTGCTGAGGCCAGAGGGGGAATAGTATCCAACTAGAAAACCTTGTTATGGGCTCCAGAGGGGTGTCCAAGCCGTGTGTGGCTGCTGGGCTCCGTGCAGACAATTTAGGTGCTTTCTGCTGCCCTCATCACTTGCATCTCATGCCCTTTGCCCTTTGGTTTCCACACAAAATCTTCTCTGTGCTCTGTTTGAGTAACACTCCATTTGCACAGCTTCAGATATTGTGTTCTTGGGCTGGTATCCTTTCCAGGGTATGACATGAAAAATGTTGCGCTAAGTGGCAGGCAAACATTTTCTTTCAGGAAGTACAAAACTATGCAGAGGATCAGGGAAGTGCAAAGAAATACTGATCTGAAATAAACATCATGTAAGTTAGGAGGCGGCTCTGTAAAATCTGAGTAATCTGATTTTTATCGTGAATGTAAGAACTGGGTTTCTTTGCATTACATTTTTCCTCTGATGGTTGACCCAGATATTTTAGAATCCAGCCTTTATAATTAGCAGGATTTCTATCATTCACTCACCAAGTTGTCATAGTTACGTTTGTAATTTGGCAAGAAAAAGCAAATGCTTTTAACTGGTGAGTTCTAAAATAACTCATTTCAGCTGAGCAAGGTGGGAGCCTTTTAGCTAAACAAGAACTGGCCCTGCCTATAATGCTGGCTAATAATGGATTATTTCTGCTGGCATTTCTTGGTTTTACAAGGAACAGCTGTGGCACCAAACTGTGATGCTGTTGCCCTGTAGTAATGGGTAAAATAGACAGTATTGTTGGGGGACAGGGAAGACGTGACTGGAACACAACAAAACCTTCTGCACTGGCAGTGACAGTGGGGCTGTGCTCTGTAGGGCAGTGCTGCTGGGCTGGGCTGTGTGTCCCAGCAGTGCTGCTGGGCTGTGCTCTGTACAGTCGGTACTGATGGGGCTGTGCTGTGTCCCAGCAGTGCTGATGGGCTGTGCTGTGTGTCCCAGCAGTTCTGACGGGCTGTGCTCTGTACAGTCAGTGCTGATGGGCTGTGCTGTGTCCCAGCCGTGCTGATGGGCTGTGCTCTGTAGGACAGGTCTGATGGGCTGTGCTCTGTGTCCCAGCAGTCTGTGCTCAGTGTCCCACCCTCACTGATGGGCTGTGCTGTGTAGGGCAGTGCTGCTGGGCTGTGCTGTGTACAGTCGGTCCTGATGGATTGTGCTGTGTCCCAGCAGTGCTGACAGGCTGTGCTCAGTGTCCCACCCTCGCTGACGGGCTGTGCTCCTGCCTTTGCCAGGTTACCCCACGTACAAGGAGAAGGTGAAGAAGCGGCCGGGCGGGAGGCCGGAGGTGATCTACAACTACGTGCAGAGGCCCTTCATCCGCATGTCGTGGGAGAAGGAGGAAGGGAAGAGCCGGCACGTCGACTTCCAGTGCGTGAAGAGCAAATCCATCACCAACCTGGCGGCGGCAGCGGCCGACATCCCGCAGGACCAGCTGGTGGTGATGCACCCCACGCCGCAGGTGGACGAGCTGGACATCCTGCCCATGCACCCCGGGCCCGGCAGCAGCGAGCTGGAGGCCGAGGGCCAGAACCCGCCGCTCTGAGGGCGCCGCCCCACCGCAAGCATGCTCCCCACAGTGACAGTTCTCAGCTCATAGCACGCTGCACCGCCAGTCTCTCCATTGTGTTCCGGTGTTTAGGGTATTGCAGCGGGGCCGGCGCGGCCCCAGGGCCGCCCGGCTGCTGCGGGAGGAGCGCGGCTCCGCCGCCGGGCTCGGTGACGTTCGTGTCTGTGTTTGCCAGTAGGTTTGTGACGTTGGTGACTCGTGAGCTGGCCTGGCCCCGCTCCGCGGCCCCGGCGTGGCACTGGGTTAGGAAGCAGAGTGGGAATTGATAGCAGCACTTTACAAATGGTTGAGAAATGGAATTTGAAGCCATTTTTTATAAATGTATTGCACAATACTAACAAAGTGCTTCTATCAAAGGTATTAACTGTACATAGTTTTGCTCTGAATAGATTGACCCTTTTGAAGTTATTGTATATGGTTGAGCACAAAACTACTTACTCTTGGGTCCTTGGATTGAGGACGTGATTCAATGACCCACGTAACATCTTGTTCGAGTTCTTTAGTGAATTTTTTCACTTGTTTGCAGCGTGAGCCATGTTCAAAAATTGTGAACAACGGACAGGGGCTTTATCTAAAATTTTGCCTTACCTTAAGCTGTTCACAAATATTTATTTAATACATTTTTCATAAGTGTCATGAAATAGGAAAATGCAAATGGTTCATTCTTCATTTATTAATGATTGTAAACAAGTTTTTCATGCAAATAAAGTTTCCATTATTTTAATGGGCTTGAATTATCTGTGAATTACGAATTTTGCAAGTAGTTGCTTTTCTTTCCTCAGGGGAAGGATGGTTAATATTAAGTGACAAGTTTTTCTTAAAGATAATCAGCCTATAATCAGGGCACCTGCCTGTTGTGCTTTTCTCAGGATAAATCTGGATCTAGGAGTAAGAAACAATGGCTTCTCTGGGAATTTACTGTCACGACTAAATAAATGCAGGGTAAGTGCAGAGTGCAGGTAAGGCACTGGCTTTGTTCCCTGTTCCCCCAAGGCTAAAGAAATGATAAATACCAAGTGCTTCTGGCATGCACCTTCAGCAGGGTTTTATCAAATTTATTTATCAAAGTAAATGCTCCATCTTAGAACAAGGGAAACATTTATTTTAAAAATATTTAACTGTCTAATACATTACACTTTAACAATATTTATAGTAAAGGATTCTTACAAGAAAGAATAAACAGCTTTATGGTACAATTAGTATAAGAAATATCCACATGGGGACTGTTTTGCAGTGTAAAAACACACCATACATCTGAAATGGTCATTTGCATATAAAAGCTACCACTGATGCCAGTGAGTTGCACAGTGATTTAAAAAAAAATTTCAAACAACAGAATCCAAAATATACAAGTATTGCAAGCTATACACAGCTAACCAAATCAACACAGAACACTGTAGCAGGTTATTCCACTTTGTCTGAAGTTACACATGGTAGGATGAGTTGCGTTCTGACACAGCTTTTATGAAGTTCCCACATAAAAGCCTCTCAGTCCCACGAGTTTCACAGGCTGCAGAGCTCCACCAGTAAATGCACTTGGATGTCGGGTGCTGGGTCATTTACAAGGGCCAGGGCAGGTCGCTGAAGTCCACGGGGCCGCCGAGCCCCGCGTCGGCCTCCAGCAGGCTCATGATGACGGCCATTGCCGCCTCGTCATTGCTGGGGCTGCTGGAGCCCTGCTCCGTGTCGATCATGTCCATGCCGATGTGGGAGTTCTCCCCTGCAGGGACACGGACAGGCAGCACGTCATGGGCTGCTCCCTTCGCCCCTGGGGCTGCTCCCCTCGCCCCTGGGGCCGCTCCCCTCACTACCACCGCCCCACCACGCGTCACCCGGGGCATTTTTGGTGGCCCGGTGGCAGAGGAGGGACACCGGGTCCCCTCACAGCAGGGCCAACCCCAGTGCCAGACTGCAAAGGCAACCCTGCACCCGCAGCTGAGCTACTTCACACTGACTCAGCAAGGGAAAAGAGACTTCCAGGCTCTGCCTAAGGTAAGGCCACAGAATAGGCTGGGCTGGCAGGTGCCTCTTTGGGCACAGAGCGCTTGGCTGGGGGCTTTGTGCCTCAGGTGGAGCCTGCGGATGGTACAACCAGATTACTGCTAAAACCGCCCATCTTCTTGCAGTGTCTGTGTGAGTTGAGGGTGTTTGTGTGTGATTTCACTTACCCAGGATAGAGGAGTTGTCGGAATAGGGGTACCCGGAATTATCCTGCATTTGCCCCGAGAGCAGCCCAGCTGAAGAAATGTCTGGAGTGCCACCATTCAAGATCTTGAAAGACAAAACAGAAGCTCTAAAGCAGCATGAAACAGTGCAGTGAGTCTTAAACTGTCCTACACTGGAATTTTTAAAATAAGGTAGAGGGACTTCCCAAAATAACCCTGTGGTTTATAACAAACAATCTTCTAAACAAGGAGAAACATCAAGGGGGTGCTGAAAACACCCAACCCTCCACATGTATTTTCCTTTATGCCATGCCAGCAGCCCCTATTCAGTGGACATGTTGAATACTGTAGGGCAGAAGAAGAAAGAGTAACTAATTACTAGAATTGTAACTCTGTTCCAACTTGGGAGTTTTATTTCAAGAACAAAGAGAGCTGAGAATAGACAGAAATATTTACTGTCTGTTCCAGTTCAAGAAATTCTTACAAGCAAGTCATCATTTCTGAGAAAAAAAGCTCAAGTAAGTCTAAAGCAGTGCATAAGGATCTGGGTGAGTGTTCTTGCTTTGGATAAAATTTCCATAAGCACTTAGAGATTGCTGGAAGCAGCCAGGACAAGTGTTCAGGTGGCTCAGTGCTGGTAATGGCACCCGAGTGCTACTCAAGCAATCTCAGAGCAGGGCAGGTACATGGTGTTGACTTAAAAATACCCTCAGCGCCCAGGCGAGCACGGAACTGTCCCGGGTTGTGCTGCAGCAGCACAGGAACGCCGGTGGGAATCTGGTGCTCCAGAGCCAGCACTTCCAGCGTTCGCCAGCACGGGGCGTCAGAGAGATTTTGGAGGGAGGAGGAGAGCTGTTCCTGCAGCTCCGCTGAAAAGACACAATCTGAAGGGCAGGGGCGTGCCGAACGCTGCCGGTGCTCGGGAGCTGCCGCTCGCTGCCCCTCAGGCACTGCTGTGCAGGGCTGTGAGCACCGCAGAGCTTTGGCTCGGTCCCTTTTGCAGCCTAGCACGGTTTTCCCTGGAGTTGTCGTTCCCTGAGCACAAATCCCACGTCCTCTGCCCTGAATGCCCCTTGCTCTTACCTTCTTCCCTCCTGGCGAGGACGTGTCGGGCGGGGGCGTGCTGGTGATGTTCAGGGGACTCGAGCCACAGCTGGAAGGTGACGATCCTCTTATCCTAAAACGTGCACAGAACAGGGCACGGATTTACAGGAGACTCAGAGTTTTAAATGCTGACTTCAGTATCAGGTGCCATTAGGTGCTAAAAGCATGAGCTTCATTTTTGTAATCTCCCTTTTCAGTGCTCCTCACACAAGCAGGAGCAGCAATGCTGTTATCTGCAGCCAGACCAACAGTCCCGAGTAAATCCAGCCTGCCTGGCCTGCAAGCTTTACCTCTTCCCTGTTTTCTTCCTGGACACCCTTCACAGAGTCAGAAGGAAAAAGTCCTGGCTGCTAAGGACAGCCTCATTTTTGAGCATTTTACTTCAATTTCCACCAGCTCAGAGTTCCAGCTGCCTCAGTCACAGCTCAGACCCCTCCAGTGATCTCCTGCTGCAGAAGCCCACTGGACACTGAATTGTTTGTAACTGCTCAAAGCCACATTGTTCACTTCCATTTTCCACAGCCTGATCAAACATCGTTAATAATGAATAATGTATTGACTGCAGAACCAACAAATCTCCAGACTAAAGGGAGGAGGGGTAGTTACAGAGAAAAGCAGTGGAAATGGGAATCTTCTCCTTGGCAGAGTTCCCCTGGGAAAGCTGAACAGAAGGCAGCTTTGGAAAATAGTAACAGCTGCTGAAAAAGGACTGGAACTAACCCAGGGTCTGCACTGCAATGCAAACATGGGTGGTAACTGCACTACTACACTCATTTGGGCTAATTAAATGTTTTACAGCTACTAAAACGGATGGTTAAGCTTCAAAGGATTGGCTCAGCCATGCTTTTCTTCTCTTCCTCTTTCCCCTTTCTCCTCTTCCTACAGAGAAGAATGAAGCCTTGGGGATAGATAGGTCTGCTGCTGCCTTAAGTGAGGATGGAGGGAGTCTCCTGCCTGCAGCAGGAATAAAACTGGGAAACAACCTGAATGTGTTCCTGGACTGCAGCTCAGCTTGCTTAAATTGCTACCACTAAACACCTGCTGGGTGAGACCCCTTTTATAGGAAAGGGAACACAGTTCCCAAGAGGAAATCCGTGAGGAACAGGGATTTTTAGCCAACAGAAATGAAGTGGTACCCGCTGAAAGCAGCTGCTCAAAGGTGAGAACACAAAGCAGCTGTGGATTCCCTCAGTGACCCTGTGCTTGAGCCAGCCCCACATCCTGACTGCCATGCGAAGGCCCCAGCACTGTGTCCTTGCTCCAGGAGCTGCAGGGGATGCACAGGCTCATCATGCACATCTAACAACTCCAAAGCATCTGAGTGAATGGACTGCACAGAAACAAACATTGCTGCTTTGGCACACAGTCAACAGCTTTAGCATTTGGAGGTTGTGCCATTCACGGCCTCAAGTCACTGGGAAAAGAACAGTCTGGAATGGATTTGTTCCTAGGTAGCTGCTCTTTTTAACTCCTCTTTCTGGTAAACAGGCCATCATCATGACCATTGAAAAAGAATGCCAGTATCAGTCTTTTGCAAGAGGAAGCTGGAAGGCTGTAACTTCATGCTTTCCCTGTGGGGGCTGACTGCCTCAGGGAGGCTGAACAGGAGTCTGTAGCTGTCTGAGAAATACAGTTGGATCATTCCCTATTCAGCTTGAATAAATTGTTCTTTCAGAGGAAATTAAGGAAGCCTAACTCCTCTTAAAGAACAGTAGTAAAACAACCTCACACCATTTTCTCTCACCTGTGAATCTCCATGATTTCTTCAGCAATCATCCTCCCTATTTTACCTGCCCCAGCTCTTGTTCCACCTGGAATTCCAGGCACAGTAGGATGGGTCCTTTTGGGGCCACCTGAAACGAGCAGAAATTTTCAAGTCAGAGAAAAGCTTGCACACCTTCTCCACAGGGCAACTGTGTTTAGGCTTTGAGCAGCTGCAGGACCTTCTGAACTGGATTTATTGACACTTCCACCAGCTGCCGAGTGCCTTCAAATGGATGAGAAGCTCTGGCTTGCACTGAGCTGTGCTGGGTCTCAGATGTCCCTCTGTGCCAGCAGGGACAGAACAGACCCCAAATCTTTTGGAATGTGGCTGTTCTCTTTCAGGATGGAGCATCTGGTGCTACCTCTCATCCAGAGCTGCTACACAATGGCCTTGTCAGACCTGCCCTACTCTGCCCAAATAGGCTCTTCTCCAAACATGTTTGTTCTCTGCTTTGTGGGAAGAACTTGCCAGTGCATATTCCATTCAATATAAATATTGGGGTAAACCCGAGGTACTCGAGGACTGCAAATAAAGCCCCTGTAGGTAACTGCAGGAGTCTAAAAGTGGAGGGAAAAGTGAGGTCTGACCAGCTGGGAGCTGCTACTGTGATCTCACACTTGCACAGCACTTGGGAGGTTGTCAGGAAGGAGCCTGATATACTCCAAGCAGAGAAAAGCCCACACTAAGAGGGCAGGAAAGGCCTCAGCATTGCTCATCTAGAATGGATAATTGCCTGCTTATGGAGATGCATATTTAACAACAGCAACTCTCAGCAGGTGTGGCTCAGACCCAAAGCTAAACCTTCTCTTCCTCAGGACATGAACAGATCCCAGTGCAGAGGGACAGCAGATGTGTGCAGCAGGACGAGCTGCTCCCCAGGCACAGCAGGCAGGGATTCCCTGGCACAGGAATTACCTTCCCCAGGCTGCAGCACGCTGTCCATGCTGTGAGGGGACGCTGCCAGCTGGGGAAAGGCCGCGTCCCCACTGTCCAGGACCGTGGTGCTGTGGAGGGAAAGGGTTAGAAAAATCAGTGAGGGAAAACCCTGCAGGGAGAAAACCCCAGCAGTGATTAAACCCCAAGTCATGCAGCCAGAGTTTCAGCATGGAATGCTTCAGGGTTTCAGCAGTGTATGAGTCAGTGTCACCGCTGTGACTGACACCAGGGCTGGATAAACAACAGAAATCAACCACCCTGTGCCACCTCAGAGTGTGCAGTGCAGGACCCCACCAGCTTCTCTCAGCACAGAAATCCTCTACAGCAATTATTCTGCTGAGAAGTCACAAGAAAGGAAAAGGGGCAGGGGGAAAATACCTGCCACAGCAAAGAAATGCACACCCCTTAAGTTCCTACAAATCCCAGCTTTTGCCAAAGAAAGAAAATATTTCTATTTTCTGCAAGCTTTAATAATTGTTAAACCAAACCCCCCTCCCCGGGGTGCTATCTGGAGAAGACACCTACTGTCATACAGAAGGTGTGCACACATTTAGGTCAAATCTCACATGAGAAAAGGGCAAAGCACCAGGAATTCCCAGGCATCTGCTGAGGGAAAAGCACTTACGAAACCACTGTGTTTGTGGAGACAATGTATTCTACTTCTTTGGTCCAAGGGTTCATGAAACTGAACCAGCGACTCCGCAACGTAATAAAAGAGCCATCTTTTATTTTAAACTTGTAGCAGTTAGTTGTGATTTTTTCTCTTGTCTGCAAAACTGAAGACAGGCAGAAAGAAAGTCATTGGTGTCATGCAGGCACCACAACATAAATAGAGCCCTTGTCAAGGAAAACCCAGTTAATTCCTCCCCATATCCCTCAGTAAAGATGCTATTCCTCCCTCATCCACCTCACCCATCCCGAACCTCAAATATTCCCCACAAATCCATGCAAGTCTAAGATAATCACAATGCTCTTGGACTAAAGCATTTGCAAACAGCAATACCCAAATCTTTTCAAGTCTGTCTGGTTTCCTTAGTACACAACATCTGTTCCCAATACTTTGAACAAAATTTCTTTCCTGAATTATTAATAACTGTACCTTGTCTGTGACATTCTGCAAGATGTGCTATATCATCTTGATGGAAATATTCATAACACGAAGTACCTAGAAGTTCCTGGGGTAAGTATGCCAGGATGGCTGTTGCCCTGGGGAAGGGAGGGAGAGGAAGAAAACAAAGAAAAAAAAAAATAAACCTTTTCAAGTTGAAGTATTAGTCAGAGATTCCTAAAGCTCACACTGAGGCTGGGTAAGGCTCGAGAAATGCGGAAAGGAATTTTCGGCTTAGAAGGTAAAAAAAAAATCCTTAAGAATACTCTTTTTAACTCTCAGGTAATTAAAAAAGTACCTAACAGCCAGAGCCCTCAGGTATTACATCTGACCTACCATCACCAGAGGGGATGTAAGACTTTCTAAATAGCTTTGAAGATTTGCTGTAATTTGGAGGATTTAAGCCTGGAAAAAGCTGCCTTGCAGCAGCCACAAGGTAACACGAAGCTTTCTGCATCAAGTGCCACTGCAAAACCGACACCAAAGGTTTGGAGAACAAGAGTGGGACAGAACAACACCACACCAAACTCAACTTGGATTTTGTAGGTTTCCTGAAAGAAAATTACTGAGGGAGAAGTGACAATTCCTTGAAGAAACTGAAATAAGTGTCACAATTCCAAACTATTCCAGGGCAAATTAAACATGAAGGGCATTAAGGAACAAACTTAGGTAGATCAACACTTCTTCTGCAGTCTCAAAAAAGCCCAAATTAAATAGTATAAAATGTAGCAATTGGTACAAAGTAATAATTATGAATAAGAAGGGAAGGAAGAAAGCTGAAGCACAAAATCTGTTGTATTTCAATGCAGGGCAGTTCCCAATCACACCAAGAGAATTCAGCACCAGTTGAGGACACCTCAAGTCCTCCTTGACAGGGAGATCAAAGCCCTCAGCCTTGGAGAAGGAAACAAGAATTCAAACTGACTCTTGTCTGGTGAGCCTTATCCCAGGACACTTAAAACTCCAAGAAAACTCATCATAGCAATGTCTAAGAGAACCACAAAACCCAAGCAAAAGCAAGCTTATCTTTAAAATGGAAGAGCTGGGAACCAAGTCAACCTTATTCCAGTATTTTTCCAAGAACTCTGGTAACCAAGGCTTTTAACAGCACTGCTGTGGTGGGATACCCTACACAGATGGGGGACAACCAGCATGAGCAGCAACAGGTAATTTGTCAGCCCTTCTCACAGCAGGATGAACAGATGCTGTGGGAAGGAGAACCTGCACCAAATTAGACATCAATAGGTTGGGTGAATTCAATATCTGACCACGTTCTATTATGCAAGGAAGGAAATTGTTTGTGTCCTTCTGGAATTTCATCCTGTATTTACTTTTTTCCTCAGCTCACTCCTCTGACTTAACAAGGTGCCCTGAATCCTGAAGCTGTATCTGATGACATCTGCATAGATAATAAACTTAATTTTACTCTCAAATTCACCATGCAGACCAATTAGGAGTCCTGAATAAATAAGAGGAGAGATGATTCTCTTTAAAACTCTGCTTGGTGTAGCTGCCATTTCAACAGTGAATTGTTAAGCAGCTCCCTGGCTGTGGAAGCCCAGCTAATTGGGATCTAATCCATAGCTGTGCTTCTCCAGGGACCATGCAATCCATGAGCACAGAAAGGGTCACAGGGAGTTTAGGAAGTGTTTCTTCCCTGACTTCCTTGGACAAATGATAAATGAACAGTGCAAGTCTACATGAACAAAACAACCTGACTTGGAAATAAATTGTTTTCAACTGTTACAGGTGCCTCAATATTCTCCAGGAGAAGGAAGGACCATAGGATGTCAACTTCAGGCCTGCAGATGAAGATTCTTCTTCCAGATTGCTCTAAAGAAATTCCCTTTCAAAGAGCCCTTTGAAGTAGCACAGAGATCCCAAGGACTGTAAACAACAGCTGGAAAGCACTTCAATTAAACCATATATGCTTAAATCCCATGGGTCAACATTTTCTGAGTCTCATTATTTTAGAAATGCCTCCAAACTACACATCAGGGGGATATGTCTGATCTTTAGAAAATAAAATTTGTCTATAAACAAGTTAGAATGGCATTTTCTGAGCAACAGAAAGCTACGAATGCTCCCACAGCTCCCAGAGTGAGCACCAGCTCTGAGCACTCAGGAGTTGGTATTTTCAAAAACTTTCTATCAAATTAAAACAAAAAAAACCTCAATCTAACCAAAACCCACAAACCAAATCACTCCAAAACAGATAGGTAATATGAAAAAAAAAATATTCTCTGTACTGCATTTCCTCCCATGACTGTCCTCTACTTCCTCTCAAAGGGCACTAAAGATCAGCTGAGTCTCCCGTAAAAGCAATTCCAGCAGGCAGATTCTGTCAGAGTGTGGAGTCTGGGCTTTTCTGTGTCTCAAGGAGCTGAGCCAGATCCACAGGGAACCTGGAACAGCCTCATCTGGGCAGTCTCAATCCTTCTCGACAAGGGAGGGAACCAAGCAAGCCCTCTCCAACCCACCCAGTGTAACCTCTCCATTAGCATCCTTCAACCTCCTACTTTTCCCTCGATGATCCAGAAATTTTCAAGGAAGATTCAGGTCATATGTGCCTGCTACTGAACAAAATTCAAGCCATTTCTTTTGGAAAAGGAAAGAGTTAGCCTTTTATGGATAATAAATGGACGTTTGAAAGCAGATACCACAGGGGCACACAAGTTCTCAAACGGTTTCCAAGAGATAACCCTTATGAAAAGCTTTCCTTCTTACAAACACAAAGGGTCACAGAGAGAAGCATTAATCCAACAGAAATGTGTCCTAGTAAACAGTTATATAAGTGTACATGCTAGCAAAGCCTAACCCAGCCTCTGCAGTCTCTTAAGTGCGTGGTGTTTGCAAGAGGTTTCAAGTAACAGCAGGAACAATTAGGGTCCAGTTTCAAAACATTTTCTTCTGAAGATTACACAGGAACATAAACTAATGAACTTGCAGAAATGATCCTGGCATACTCTGCCCCACTTTTGGAAGTTTGGTGTCGGAGTCTAGAACATCCTTCTGGCCACCCTGGAGTGTTTGGAGACCGGACAGGGGGTCTGGGATCTGTACAAGGGGGTCAGCCAGCCTCACATAGAGCCCAGGAGGACACTGCCTCTGATCCCTGTCCATGGCAGTGAATGCCCACATTGTACGAAGAATCACAAGCTGAGAGAATTCCAAATAAGTAGTATTTAGTCTATCGTAGAATGTAAATGTAGAATCTAGGATTTTCAGTATATGGGGTTGAAGACACAAGATGGAGGAATTGGGCAGTGGCCCCTGTGCTCCTTGTTCTTGCTCTTGTCCCCCATCTTTTGCTGAGTTGGATTTTAGAGATTGGTTTAGAGTAGAAATGGCATGTTAGCATAGGTAGTAGGCATTGGTATGATTCTGTAAATAAAATGAACGTTGTGGACGGTGGTTGGGTCAGGGGTGCTGTACACAAGGTGTGGGGCTCTCTGACCCGCCCAGTCCGCCGCGTGCCCTCCTCTGCTGGGGATGCCTCGCAGAGCTGAGAAAGAACTGAGATAATGCACCCTGCCAGGGAGGCCTGGTAGAGCAGAGAAAGAACTGAGATACTGAAGAATAAACAACCTTGGAACATTCACTGGCGGACTCAGCTTGTTGTCTCTACCTTTGGTGTGAAACACTTAGGGCCAAGAGAAGATGAAAAACCTTATTACCTCGGGGAACAGCAACCCCGAGGAGAATCTCAGGGAGCAGTAACACTGAGAGTTTGAGGGATTTTTAAAAAAAATTAACCTGAATGAATGCGTAGTAACACCTTTGAGCTCCACCTCCAAAGGCAGCCCAGCTTGCAGTAAAGAAGCTGGACAAGGGCAGCAATTTCTGGGCAGTGCCCTGTGCTGGGAGCTGTGGGGAAGGCTCACCTCTGATCTACAAAGACGAATTTGCCGTCGATGGCGTGGCGGGACACGTACTCGGTGGGCTTCACGCGGATCTCGCCGTTGGCCGGCTGCGGCACCACGTGCGGATGGAGCCTCCCGATGGCAACCAGGCAGCTCAGATTACAGCCCTCGTTGTCTGGCTCGTTATCTTCATCCAGGCCCATCTTTGTGGGAGGCCAGCTTTTTAAGTAGCCTGTGCTGTGAATAGTGCAGAAGCTTTTGCGGTCTGCTGTGGGAAGAAAACAAAAAAAAAACCAAAACAAAAACAAAAACCAAAAAACAAACCGACAAAACCCAAGAAAGCAGTTAGGTCATGGATACAGCTTTGGAGAACTTCAGCTCAGTTCTGTTAGTAATGCATCTCCTCTCTTATGCAGGAAATTTGGGATGCTCTTCACTAAGGAGGGGCTGGGGGTGTTCAGCCTGGAGAAAAGGAGACTCAGGGGGGACCTCATCCCTCTCTAGAACTGCCTGGCAGGAATGGGGAGCCAGGTGGGGATCAGCCTCTTCTCCCAGGAAACAGTGACAGAGTGAGAGCACACGGCCTCAAGCTGTGCCAAGGGAGGTTCAGGCTGGACATCAGGAGGAATTTCTTCACAGAAAGGATTTTTTAGCATTGGAAGGGGCTGCCCAGGGAGGTGGTGGAGTCCCCATCCCTGGAGGTGTCCATGAAGTGACAGCACCCAGGGCCACAGTCTGGTTGACAGGAGGATGTTTGATCAAAGGCAGGGACTCAACGATCTTGGAAACCTTTTCCAGCCTTAATGACTTTGTGATTCCAAGGGATTTTTCAGCACTCCTGCTGTAATGCAGCTAATCTGAGATAATCCAATAAACAATTTATCTTGGCAAAGCCACTGTTTATGCTGAAACATCACATAGCTCAGATCAAGGTTGTTTTTGGTAATTTTGAGGAGAAACCGCATCACATTTTATTTCAGCAAAGGAGGCAAATAACCCTAAGGAATGTACGAAAAATTAGTAGATTAGTTAATAAGATGCCTCTTCCATCTTAACCTGAGGCTCCTACAAAACCCATGTTTGGCAGAACATACACTGTCTGGGTGTACAGGGGACAGCTGTACACAGGGGTGATGAAGGTTTGCAATGGCCAGTAGAAGTCATTATCCAAAAGAATTCCTATTCCTCAGCACTGAGCAGGCCTGAGAACTCCAAGGAAGATGACTTTCATAGGGAGGTGGAGTAAAAGGCTTATGCCAACTACACAAATTGGCTTCCTCAGAAGTGAGCACAAAAGCAGGATCCAAGGCTGAAGAATACACCAAACTTGCCTCTGTTCTCTTGCTGTTTGTCTTTTCTCTTTAACACCAAATGTATTATTCACAGTACTCAAAGAAGAAACCATCACATTTGGGCTAAATATATATTCCAACATGCCTAGAATAACAGCCTGCAGAGGAGCAAATATTACCAACACTGCTAATGCCACAAGCAAGTATTCCAGGTGTAGAAATGCCATGTTTCCAGTACTCAGAATGTACCAAATCTGCAGATGAACTTAGAATTACACTCATTTTTTGAGGTGGATATCCATCCACACATCACTGGGCAAATATGGAGCAGAGAATAAGGAACAGCTCCCCTTTACTAGAGACACTGGCCAAGTGGTCAAGACTGAATGTGATCTGACCCGTGTCTGAGGATGATGCAGTAACCCCCAGAACTGCTGGCACAAACTGCCTGGAAAAATGTGAAGAACGCAGAGTGGAGAATTTGGCTTTAAATGCTAATACAGGTGTTTAAGAGATATTAGAGGGCAAGTTTGAAGAAGCAACAGACCTAGACATAGTTCAGAATCTTAATAAGAAACATCGATAAACGTAAAAAATTTAACCACTGCAAACAAGCAGAGTAAAAAAACAAAACTGACAGCCTTGGTAACAAAAGCATGATGGTTACCTTTCTTCTTTGAGCAGGTTGAAGGGAAATCCTTGTCTTCTACTTTGACTGAGGGCCTGTTGCACTTCATCCTGCAGAAGAAGGAGCGCCGTGCTCCGGAGCAGAGCCGCGAGGGCCCGGGCGTGATGTCCGTCTTGACCGGGAGTCCGGCTGCGGAGGGAGGGTCGGGAGCAGAGTGAGCCACACAAAATCCCCACCCCACAGTGCCTCAGCCTCACTGGGCCTTGCATCTCCTGTTTTTGAGGTGTTGATGTGTGTGACTGTGCAGTTGACCACACTGACACTGCCACTTCTGACTGCTCTCTGCTGTTAGAACACTGAGCTTGAGAACTCGGGATTCTGAGCACAAGGATCAGCAAGAAATTGGACAAATCCACACAAGGCCTGTAATAAACACTGCAATTTCTCTGAGCTGATTGAAAACAGAGAGATTGCTTTTCCACAACCAGAGCAGAATTCCATACACAGTCACTCAGGAGGCTCCTGACCCTTCAGACTGGCACTTTTCTATCACAACACCCTCCCAGAAAACATGTGTGGACATAGAGCAGAAGAGCCCCAGTGACACTCCAGGGATAGAAGGAGGAAAAAAGGTAGCAGGGACACACACGGGAACTGCAAATCCCCAAGACCTCCAATTATGTCTCAGAAGACTCTCTTGCCTTGCAGAAATAAGTACACAGGGACATGCCCTAGCAACAAATCCTGACCTTTAGCATATTCTCACAGGGGATTCTTTTCTGTGGGGAAACCAACCAAAACACGTCCCTCTGGTACCACCAGGGCTCTGGGAAGACATGGAATGCTATCATGGCATGCATCAGGGCCACAGGTATCAGTAAGGCCAGTGCTCCAAGAGCTGATGGAGGATTTAAATCTCCTTTAACTTTTCCACAGTCTCCCATCCAGCCATGTCTGCATGGGGATATATAAAATCAAGCAGCTGTCAACATGAACAAAAACTTGTCAGGCCTTGTGGGCTTTTAACATAAGGAGGAAGCCAGCAATTCCAGTATTTTAGTGGAAAGGGTGCCTCCCTTACAATTCCCCTGGAGTGAGGTGATCTCCAGGAGGGTCAGGCTGCCCTGCACCACATGCCCTCCAAACTGCTGCACCGTGGTGTGAGTACAAGCTGTGCTGAGTTACTCACGCCAAGACAAAAATAAATACGTGCATACATCCTCATACTCTTCACCAGGATGAGTTCTTGAAATTCTACCAATCCGTCTATCATAGCAGATGGGAAGACTGTAATTCATAGTATTTATTTTTGCCCTAACGTTGTCAGAGGCATACAAAAATGAAAAAAACCACCCAAAAACAGGAGGCAGCACTGGATATCCATGCTTGACAACCGATGAAACCAGGAGCCAGAAAAAACTTCAGCTGATTCTGCTGAAGCCTCTGGGCTCCCTGCCCTTGAATGATCTCTCTCAGCTTCAGTTTGTGAAGTTGAGCTGGTGGCTTCTGTGAGCTGAGATCCAGGAGATTTCTGCTCCTGACAAGCATGAGACTTAATGACCTGGGAATCTGCAGTTGCAAGATACCACCTTCCACTTAAGCAGAGCAGACTGCTGTTATGAGAGGGAATTAAACACCCACTCACCCCAAGAGCAGCAGAGATACAGAACTACTTTAAAATACCAGAGTGGAACAGAGCTAAGAGACATGGCAGGAAACCATTTCAAAGTTAAAAACCTTCTGAGAGAAAGGCTGGGTCATTGATGACAGTGGTAGTAAACAACAAATAAGTAGATAAATAAAATGAATCCTCTATCTTGGCAGACAGCTAAGGACTAATAATCAGTGTTTTCTGACCATTTAGAATGATGGATTAGAACAAAGGCTTCATATGACCAATGGAAAAAGTTAAATCTTTGATGCCTGGAACAGAGAGGACACCTCACAGGTAAAGTCAGTTCCAGTAATGCCTCTGTGCAACAGTGCATGCCAAACCCAACAGCTTCCA
Source organism: Cisticola juncidis (assembly GCA_013400215.1). NCBI lineage: Eukaryota > Metazoa > Chordata > Aves > Passeriformes > Cisticolidae > Cisticola > Cisticola juncidis. The sequence continues at coordinate 159,794 of VXBR01012359.1, forward strand.
GGTACCTGTTCCCCACTTGGTTTTTTCCTTTGTTTTTTCCTGTCTTTAAGCTACAACTTCCTTGGCATGAGACAATCCAGCATCCCCCTCACATCCCCCCTTCTGACACGAGGCACAGCCCCAGCAGCAGTAACTCCAGATGACATTTTTTCCAAAGGTGGTAACACTCACTTTTTGCATCTATGAGTCTTTCTCGTGGCGCAGTGTCAGAAGAAGAGAGCTGCTCCTTCACTTTGGCAATGTCTTTAGGATGGAGATAATCAAATAAACTTTGACCAATCAAATCATTCTGTAGAGATTGAACATTCAAGTCAAAAAGTAAAATAATGGCTCAGTATATTTTCTTCATTTTAGCATCCAGTATGAACAATCCCTTTACATATAGGTGTAACCAAGGAATACCAAACATCCAGATCTAGCCTCATTGCAGGGGGTTTGGACTGGATGGCCTTTAAACAAATTATTTTATATTTTCCAAACAAGTTATTTTATGATTCTATTATTTCATTGAAGGTTTTCTCTGTGTATTGAAGTTATGACTACATTACACATTGATTTTTGTCATCATTTCCAGTAAGAGTTTTACAGGCATGCTCAATTCCCCCCCACCAAATATTCTGGTTTCTACTCAGTCTTACTTTTTCTACCACACATTTGATTGAAATAAATCCTAATTGCAAATGTTCTCTTTCATTATTTACATATGAATAGGTATTTAGCATATATCTAACTAAAGGCTGGCTGAGGGAAACTTTTGAAGCTAATACAGGTTTTAAGCTGGATGAGGAGTGCAGATGACAGAAAGAATAAAGATAATTTACACAATACATGGTCCAAGTTAAGCCTCATGTTGAGCATATATTAAAAACCTGGCTTTGGTATAACTGCTTTACAGTTTCCATCAGTAAGTATGTAAGCAAAACCAGAACAGATAGAGCTGAAAAATCCATGTGAAGCTACTGGAAGAACCCCAGACTGATGTTTCAATATTTGCTTACACTCCCCATTAGGTAATGCTTTTGCAAGCCTGAGGGTAAATCCTTGAGCAGAATGCATCAATTAGTGAATTAAATTTAGTTCCTTTTCACCTCCTTGCTTTGAATGGAAACCAGAAAGAATCTTCTCTAATGACATGGCAGAGAAAAATCTCTCTCTGCAACACCCCTCAGCTTTCAAGACAGACTCCACTCATTCCTACCCCCCAGAAAAAGGCACAACCATCAAAGAGCTCCCAAGTCTTTTAAGACTTAATGTACTTAAAATGGAAAAGAATACCTGACTGTAGTTGAGGATCTTGAAGACAGATTCTGAAACAAACAGTATCTTTCCTCTGTCACAGCCCACAACAAAAAGAAATCCATCTGCTGCCTAATTGGGGGGGGGGGGGGGAAAAGTCAAATCCCAAGTTATACATCCTCATTGCATCGTTGTAACCTTTAAAAACACTGTGTGTACAGTAGAATTTCTACACTAGGAGAGCTGTCTTAACATTTAGAGGTAACTGAGTCAACAGGAGAAATGTGAAATTACAATGAGGGGTTTTTTTTGCATCTGCAAACATTTTTGGCATCATTCTGGGCATCATGCCCAAAATGTAAAATAACTTTTATGAGAAGAAAGAACCCATGCTCTTGTCCAATAATATTATGATTATGTTTAATAATGCCTTCAAATTAAAATGTTATTTTAACTGTACTTAAAAAAGCTCCTCTTCTAGCAACCAACCATAACCTGGATATTTATTTCTGTGCCTGGAGGCAACTAATTCCTGTTTGCAAAGTACTGTCTTTCAGTCACACACAGGCATGCAGGAATAGGCCCCAGTGAGGTATCTTCAGAGTCACAATTCAATTCTGCACATGCTGCACCCGGACACTGCAGTGCTTCAACAATTACACAGCCCCTGGAAGAGCTTAACTACTGACTGAGAAGCTCTCCACACTATACAAGCAGTGTAACAGCAGTTAGCAGAACATACTAACTAACTCATGTTACATCAGTGACCTCAATAAAAAGGTGTTCATTGTATCACTGTACACTGAAAATCACAGCAAGGTAACCCTTGCAGGGTTACCTTGGCAGCAGGTCTCCAGGAAAACAATTAATGTGACTTTCAGACATTTGATTTTGGTTTGTACATATAATAACTGAAGGTTCTGATGGTTCCCATCTAAATTCTCCTCTTTAATCTTTCTGCTTAAATTAAGAAATGCTAGTCATCATTAAACTCACTGACTCTGTGAAGCAGTCTCCAGATTTCTTAATTATCCTCCATAATCAAAACATTTTTAAGCTGAGATACAAGGCAGAAAAATACCAGTGGTGTGCTTTGGGCGAGCTGTAGTCACAGATATTAATATCTCTTAATTAAAAGTTGGAACGTACCCTGAGAATAAGATGTTTTAATTCATCATCTGATAGAAAAGCAGGCTTGTAGTTTGCTTCTGTATATGGGTTTGTAGCACCTAAAGAAAACAAACAAACAATTCCCACATAACCAACATTACACACTTAAATGAGCAATTTTCCTTTGGCTCCTTCTTAAACTGTTGTTCTTTGCAGGAATTCTTTAAAATTACCTTTTTTGGTTTTGTTTTACTATCAACTATGAGATCTGTTGATATGAACTTACAAAAGGATGAAGCTGTTTTTGCTAAGACACAAGCACCACATTAGGTAGAAATGCAAATTAAATGCCTCTGAGACTTAAAAGTATTCCTTGACATATTTTTGAACCCAAAGGCTGTCCTTGATTTAATGCCTAGTCTCAGAATTATAAATTGTGAAAATAAGATATTAAAGAATAAAAACATTCAAACCATTTCTTCTCCTTATAACTCAGTAAAACATGATAAGCTCATGTAAACAAATCATGACTTAAGAATTTACAAATCAATTCTCTCATTCCAAGCCAAAGATAAAACCCAGCATGACAATGACATCATCTTATAATGCCAAAACCCCAAAATTGGCAATGAATGAGGCAGCTATTTATTAAGAAGTGATTCTTCTCATTCTAGTCCCTTCGTAAAGGCAGACGAGAGTCAAATTAATAACCACTGAAGTGTTATGATGCATTAACCTCATCAAATGACAGTGGCAGGAAAGTTAAGCCTTTCAAAACCACGAGGTTAAATATGACTGAAGGCACCAGCTCTCCTAGAAATGAGAACAATCACTGGGATTTTTTTTACCATTAGCTGCATCTCTTCTTTTTTCCTCAGTGGTGTATTTCTTGAAGATTTAAGCTTTTAGCATCAGCACCAATTGTACCCAAGCACTGATTCACTCATATGAAGCTTTAGGAACACACAGGGATTTCTCACAGCCTCAACTCTTTTAAACCTGTGTGTTTCCCTTCAAGTGCTTGCAACAGAAACTGGTCATAAAGACCAAAATTGAGTTTTCAAAGCACTCTCTATTCCTTCACACAGAGCTAAAGGTACAAACACAAAACCCTTTAAGTCCTGTGGGAATATCATACCTAAAATCTAACCTCTCTGTCCAACAACTTGGTACACTGCCTGCTCAGAGCAGTGCTCAGTACTAAATTAACTGTGCACTGCCCTTTAGCCCTTTGTTCCCTCTGCCCACCTGCCCCAGCTGCCGTGGTGCTGTGGAATCTGGCAGAACTGATCAGTAGGTGAGATGATGGAATATTGTTCTTTTCTCATCCCCAAGTTCCCCCAGTCACATCAGGGTATTTACTGGGCCATGAACCAGACAGCTTTGAATGAACACTGAGCATCAGATGCTAAGAAAAGGGGAGGAATCCTCCCAAAATGATCTAACTTTCTGGCCAAAAAGGGAGAGAAAAAGCGTGGCTTTTGGGGAAATGCCCCTGCAGCCCCAGGCAACTCACCACGAAGCGTTTTCATGTGCTGCACAGCCATCCTGAGCACGGTGAGCTTGTCCAGCTTGCGGGACATGGCGTTGCAGGTGGGCACCAGCGAGGCCAGCTCGTCGATGAAGCTGTTCATCTTATCCCGGCGCCGCTTCTCGATCTGGCTGTGAGCCTCCCTGCACACACACACACACACACAGGGCAGCCTCAGCACTGAGCCCAGAGCAGCTCCCTGGGGACACTGAGCTGCCCTGGCACCCCTGGGATCAACGACAGGGACACTCTGAGCTGCCCTGGCACCCTTGGGACAACGACAGGGACACTCTGAGCTGCCCTGGCACCCTTGGGACAAGGACAGGGACACTCTGAGCTGCCCTGGCACCCTTGGGACAAGGGCAGGGACACTCTGCAGACCTGTGATGTTAATTACTCGGGGTATAAGCAACAGGAAAGCCTGCAGCACAAAAGCTTCTGGTTTGCCAGAAAACACAACACACAGTGCTGGTCAGGTTTGTATTTTCCCACATTAAGATTCACTGCCAACACTTTCACAACCCACTACTGAGTCTGAAAGAAGAAAGGTGAAGAATGTGACATTACCAGAAACATACCAGGCTTCAACTCTAACAGCAATGAAGTGACTAAAACCAAGTTATTCACCAAATTAGTTGTTTCACTCTATGTAAATTTAATGAAAAATGTGAACAGTGCAAAGATAATATATATATGGGGAAAAATGGAAAAAAAATGGAAAAAAAAAAGGAAAAAACGTATGTGGAAAAATACGTATGTGGAAAAATATATGGAAAGGTCAAAGCTGGAAAAAGATCTTTTCAGAAGAAACATACACATATAATTCATACATGGCAAAAAGCAAGAGACAATTCTTTTAAATATATTTGTTTAGAGTGTTACCTTGCATTTTTTATCCTGCCTTGTTGGTCTGCATACTCCAATCTGTTGAGAAATGATATCACAAAGTTACAGCATTGAAAGCACTCAACCCAACTCTTTTCCTGCATCTCATGTCCTACTCATCCTCATTAAGATCAGTTTTTTCAGAATTTGAATGTTTATTTAACCTTTCTACATCAAACATCAGTATCTGTAACACTGCGCCTCAGACTTGGGGGTGTTTTAGCTTGTCTGTTCCATGTTGTTTTAACCAAGATTGTTTAGATTATTGCTTCATCCCAGCAAAGCAATAATTTGGGACCACTGGCACTGAGAACAGGCATCCACAGTGAGGATCCTGAGTCAGAACTGTGGAACTGAGATTTCAGTGACTGTATCAACAGTACCTTCCGTGTTGGTCATCTTTATCTGTATCCATACCTTCCCTGCAGAAACAGAACAAAGCAACACATCACAAATTCAGCAGGACTGGCAGAACTGTTATCCAGCTACCATCAAGTCAGAATCAAGTATTCCTGCCATCTCTAAATCATAAATACAAGAAGAGGAGTATAAAAAACAACAACCTGGAAGGACTGAGGAAGCTGTGTGGTTTTTGTAACATTAAAACATTTTCTTAAATTAGTTGTGTCTCCTTCAGAACTCACTAAATGGCACAGTTTGATGTGTTTGACAGTAAAACATGCTGCAGTTCAAAGACATCATCTGTTACAAAAATGCTTTTCAGTTAACTAGGAGGGAGGGAAAACCCAGCTTTGTGCAGATGCCTGTATGTTCTATAGCTCAGTTTGCCTTATAATAGTTGATTTTGGGGTAGAAAATGGTAATAACCCAAATTAATAAACCCCTGGAGATGGCCAAATGCATGGGGAGAATAAAAGTCTGTGTGAAACTAAGCAGGCACACTGGAAATTCATACAACTTTCAGTGTAGATACATGGTTTGCTTTTGTTTCAACATGAAGAAAAGAAGTAAGGAGAGAGGCATGAAGAATAGAAATAATCCCTCTTATTACAATTAATATTGTAGCCACATGTACACAACTGAGCAGGAGAGGAGACTATAAGTTTTCATAGCTGTACTTGGCAAAAAAGCTAAATGCCCATGACTACACATCTTTTTTTAGACAAGATCATTAGGAAGAGAATGTTTTGATTTATGTAAATCTGTACAACTGTGCTTTAGTGGATATTCCTAGGCCTGCTTATTCTGGTTTAATTTCTACCCGTGAATTTTAAGTCTATGGAAGCAAAAGGCAGGGAAAAAACACTGGGCATCTTTTTCAAGTAAGACCAATTACTAAAATATTTATACTTACTCAAAAGGAAAGCCATCGAGTCTGAAAAGAAAGAAAAGAAAGTACACCATATATAGGAAATAAGAACAATGTCTTACATTTTCTGCTGAAATTCTCAAGCTAATTCATATTCTATTTGAAAGGAAAAGTACAATGAAATCAGGACAATAGCACTGAGCATTTTCTAACGAAACAAGCTTGTTCAAATTAAGCTTTCTGAAAGAATCATTCTGCTTTTTAAGCAAAGAGAGCATAGTTCATTACACTTAACGTGAAAAACTAATAAAATAACTAACCTAAATTATGTTATGCAAATCATTGAGATATTGTTTCATCTTCAGAAAGGAAAGATCTGTGCTTTATGCGTGTTGTCCTTGTGGTTAGATAAATGGGATTTCAGAGGACTCTAAGGCCAGAAATAAAACATAAAAATAAAGTATCCCAAGTTTCTCAGTTTTTGATTCTTGCCCAGCAGGACTGATGCACGTTTTGCTTTAGTCTCAAAGTCCCAAGCTGAACTTTATACAGATTTTATCATATCACAAGGAAATTAAACAGAATTTCTACATGCAAGTAAACTTCTGGCATCACTTCAAGGCTGTAAATGACCTGAAATACCACTGAGCTTTACCATGATAAGAGCCTATGTTTTATAAAAGCCTTATGAAAAAGTCTTCTCATCTCAGCCAATAACATACTAGTTATTCCTGTTCAACACTGGACACGTGCCCTCTTAAAAATGAACATGGCAGCCTTTCATTTATTATTCACTGCACTCTTAGATCAATTATCTTTTATGATCAGTTTTAAAATAATATTAATATTAATGCTAGATGTTTTCTTCATCTCCCAATCTGCACACCTGAGTTAATGGCTTAGCCACTGACTCCTGACGCTCACAATTTAACAGCCCTTGTGACAACACCTTTAGCTCTGAGATGTTTGTGTGTAAAAACCCCCAGAAAGCAAAGCCTAGAAGAGGTAAGTTACCAATGCATCAGGGGAGTTTGTTTTCTCATCATGTAACATTTCAATTGAAAACATTACTCCCAAGAAAAGAAATTTACTGTTGGTAGCCTTATGCATGAAGTCTTGGACAACAGCATTTGCCCCTGCTGAAGTGACAGCAATAAGCTGGGCAGGAATTTTCCTGGAGGAGTTGCAGCAGAAAGAACTAAAAAGCTGTTGTGGAGAGCTGGAAGAGCAGCTGAGGACTTCTCTTGCTTGTACTCAAGAGGTGAACCAAGAACCACACTAAAACACTGCTTCTGCTTCCCTGATTCCCTGGCTTCACTGGTACGTGAGGCATCAAACTGGAGACTTGGATAATTTATAAATCGAATAAAATAAATATCATAAAAATTATAAATATAATAAAATCATTAACAGGTAGCAGAAGTTGAACAATTGTATTTTTTCATACATACACGTATAAGGAGGGATCAAGGTAGTCTACCTTAAGTTCTGCTTTGCAAGAGGAACGTTTAGTATCCACCAATTACTTTGTAACACCAAATGAACTGTGGTATGACTACATAATAAGTAGTGGTAGGTAGTGTATGACTACAAAATAAGTAATTTTCTTTTACTAAGGATTCAAGGAGACGGTTTTCACACATTTTAAAAAATGCACACTAAACCTAAAGGGCAGAATGATAACTTACAAGAACAATCTGTCTTTTGGAAAAGAGGACTTAAATAATGCTTCCTACCCAGAGGAATAAAAATGGAGAAATCTTACTAGAGAAGTTGGTAGGATTGAGGCTGTTCACTCAATTTTTTAGTAGTCAATTCAACTAGAGGGACACATGTGCTTTTCAGGGAGACTAAAGGCAGCTCAGAGAGGTATTTAAAGTTCTGTGCATAAGTTCTCCTAAAAAGACTCTAATCCTTAATTGTGATGCTCAGGATGGATTAAAAACTCTGCCCCTCTTTGTACAAAGAGCTGCCAACAATCCAAAGGCCCTCAGCAATAAAATCTGTGCTAAGTTACATAAAAATGGACTCTGTGGCTGGATGAATAATGGATGTGGCCACTCACAAGTTCCCCTGCAGCCACACTCTGCAATGTTACAAAGCAGAGGAGCCTTGCACAGGCACTTGCAGTTAAGTGGGTTGCTCTTGGTGCTCCCAGTGCAGGAAACACTGCAGGTCTGGAAGTTGGGCAAACTCTGCTGTGCCCTTCACTGCTCTAAAGCAGAGGTGGGGGCATTTCCTGCTTGAGAACCACTACAAGATTAAACCAGCTGGTTAAAAGAAAGACAGCTCTATTATCTTAAACCAGAGACTATTCAGACTGATATTGAAATGAGAGGTCAAAATAGCTTAATCAGGCAAAGGCTGGCAGCACATTGATAGGACGTGACTAAATAGGCAGAGAATAGGTAAGGAAAAGGAACTACTCCTAGTTTTGCTTCCACTTTTCAACAGATTTATTATCTTTCCCCTCTGTTAATCAGACATTGTATTTCCTATGTAAACAGTCAATTTAATCAGCCTTCACACTGCACATTTCATCAGTACTAATTCCACTCCCTCATCAGCCAGAAGATTTCTCCTCAGCCTTACCCCATGTGATAGCCCTCAATTCTAGTTGCACTGAAATGACAGCTTTATTTTTGTTATTTTTTTTATTATTATTAAATAATGAACTTGCCTCTTAGTGCGTAGTAGCTTTCTTCTTTATTAAAACCTTTAAAGCAGGTTGTAAAGAAGAGGTTATTTAAAACCTGCTATAAATATTTCTATAGTCTTCCCCACTGTATTGTTGTATTACCACCTCCTTTTAGCAGTGCTAAATCAAGAGAAAATTCAACTTACTGATAATCGGTTGAGCTTCCCTTTCTTTTCCTATTACAGTCCATTCCTGAAGTGCTAAGGGAACTGGAGATCAAGTCAGCAGGGTCTGGTGACATAAAGTCACTAATTGTAGAAGATATGTCCATCCTTTGGTCTGCCATTGGACTGTCTAGCATTAGGGAAGAAATAAAAAACAACCCCCCAATCAAAAAAAACCACAGCATTAATATAAGCAGACACATATTTTTAACCAAAAAAGTTAAAAACTCAAACTTAGCATTCTTAGAAAACAGTAACAATTTCTATTTTTTTCCTCTTGCTGTAAAAGTAACAGGTAGTTTCTCTTTTTCCAGTTACTGCTGTATGGGATATTGCACACAACCATCACCATTCTCAAAACATATTATGTAACACAATTGTTTTTAAAGATTTGCCAGAATGATCTTGAACTAAACCAGGTTTAGGCTTACTTGGCCAGCCAATTGCTTTTACCTAACAGGAATATTTCTGACAGGAAACACTTGTTTTAGTGTGTCTCTGCATTTGAAGATCACATTAGAGTTCACAAACTTTTAAAAGTTCTATTTCCACATTCAGAAATTCAGAATTCAGAACATTTCCACAGAAATAAACACCTCTGCACAGCAGACTCCACAAACAGAAATTTATAACCCAATGGTGAGCTAACAAGTCTAGTTAAAAGTACAAATGAATCTAATTGGCTTTTCAATCCTCTAGACTGCAAATAATTCAAATCTTCACTATTTAATCCTCTAGACTGCAAATAATTACACCGTTAGAAGAAACCCCATGAAAAGTTCCCTGCTAAGTAGCATCAGCTGTGAAAGAGAAGAGTTTTTACCTGAAGGCCTGCCTTGGAAGCCTAAATCCACTTGGGCAAAGATGATGATGCTCAGCCCAAAGCTGCTGATAACCTTAGAACTCTTCCATGCCTCATGTTCTGTTGGTCAAATACTTTCAAAAACCTGAATGGGAGGAAAACCAGCAAGCTTAAAAAAACACCTTTAAAACAATTGTTTTAGACACAATTTACAAAAGCAAGAGACGTTTCCAACTCAGGGATCAAAAGCTCATTTCCTTACAAAGTGTAGAAGCTTTATCCATCCATCCAAAGGGTTTAGCCTGTTGTGCTCCTCCAATGGACCAAGCCTTGGGCAGAAGGAATCTCTAGCACCACCTTCTTTTGGGCCCTTTTCACCATCCTCTGGTCTTTGCACAAACACCTCTGCTCACAACGGTCACACAGTGACCATCATGAGCACATTTGCTGTCAGGTGCTGCCAGAATGAGTTAAATTGCTGTCACAGAGCAAAGGGAGGCTTACCCTTCACTCCTGACTGACTTATTCTAAGGGTGGTCCTAAGTTTGGCCTTGGCTTATTGCTTTGTTTTCCACTGTAACAGCAACTGGCATCTTCAAAGGACAGGGGCTAAGCATGGTTTTATTCTGCAGGCTTCAAGATTTATATTAAATCCTAAATGACAACTCAAGCCCTCAAAGATGTCTCCCAACTATACTACAAACATGGGGATGTCCTTCCCTTCCACACTGCTGTCACAAAACAAGTTTTTCAGCAAAATTTACTTAGAAGACTTAGAAAGAAATGGAAGACTTAGAAACTGTTCTACATTTTCCTCCTGCAAGAAAAGTTCCCAAGTCCATTGCACACCCAGTTTTCTGGCTGATGCACCTGTGAGCATCCTGACTGCCTTCCCAACCTGTGACAGCATTAGAACTTCCCAAGTCCACAGAACAAGCAGCTCCCATGACACTCTCAATTCAAACAAAAAATATCCTGTCAACTTGATCACATTGTAACCAGTTCTGCCCAAGCACATATGTAGATATAAGTTATTGGTCTCAAAAATTCCAAAGTTATTTGTTATAATTTTTTCAACTCTGCCAGAATAGCAAATTCAGAATTCCACAAGCTTCAATTATCTAAATTTCTGGTCCTAGTAGTGTACAGCCAGGCACGTCACTGTCTTAGTACCCCCAACTTCTGAACAGAGGATCACTGTTGTTCCAGCAGCAGAGCACCCAAACTTTGCTGAGGGCTCATTGTCACCCAACAACTCCTCTGTGGTCCTTTCCCAAATAACTCAACCCCTTTTCCATTTCTGAGAATGTGTGCATGTACTGGTAGAGGCACAATAAGAGGCCAGCTGGCACCAGAACTGCCCAAAGCTAAATCAGTACAAACTTTAGTCAAATTATGAAATGCCCTTGAATCCATAAGCACATTTGTTTTGCAAGGCTTTCATTCAAGCCACAGCTATTTGTAGGTCAGGCCCTACTGTCTCCCTATGCCAGCCTCTTCCCAGTTGCCTGCTTTGTCTCTCTTACCCCAGCAGCCCAACAGCTGCAGACTCAGTGGTGTTACTGTGGTGGATGAGGTTGCTGCATCTCAATTTACCAGTAAAACCAGTCACTGGCCATTTATCTGTGCTTGGTTCAGACCCAAACCCATCATCTTCAGTCTCAGCTGATGAGCAGAAATTAGTTATAGTTAAACTCAGTGTGTTTCTGAACACCTCTCTATGTGAGGGTGCTGGCTGAACTCACATTTTACTGCATTAGGTAATTTCATGGACCACCTATGATGACAGACAGAAGGCTGGGATGAGCTGGAATGAACAAAGAAGAAAAGGGAGTGGAGGAAAAAGAGTTTGTAAGTTTACCACAGTCCTCTCTCTTTAAGAATGCCTGCAAGAGTCAGCATTTCAGCTTCAGAACTTGAACACTGCACAAGTCACCATGGACTAACGCAAAAAACAAATTGTTGCTCAACTCAAACAAAAATTGCATATCAGTTTTATAGAAAAAAAACTTGAAATCAAGTATCCATTCAGCTGTGTTATTTTATACCTGTCTATATTTGATAGTTTCAAAGCTGCTATTTAAAGCGTCTTGACCATTTAAGCAGAAAAAAATACACATAAAGAGCAGAATTCTCAATTTATTTTTCAGTCAGCGCTTTCTCTACCACATCCCAAATGCTCAACCAGTCCTAACAATCACAGTCCTACATTTTAGCATTACAGGAGTTAAAACCATGCGTGTCTCTTGAAATGAGTTTTAAAGTTAAGAAAATGTCAACTCAATGATCAGAACAAAAATCAGCATGCCCCACTAAATAGGGAACAGTTCAGAGAAATGTTTTTTCACAAAGCTTTGTTAAAATTCTAGGAAATTGAATATTTTTTCTGTCTTTTCAGCCTCCATCTGCTGGATATTCAATGCCTAAAAAATTCTCTCTGAGAAGGAACACAAAAGCTACCCATGTATATAAGCAAAGTTCAAGTCTTTCATTTATGATGCCAAATCTGTTGCCAAAGCACTCCAAGGATCCACTTGAAAAAAATGCCAGGGAAGCTTCTTCCTGATTGAATGCTCTGGCAGAGGAGAATCAAATGATATTTTGTCACTGTATCCATGACACTTTGTCTCTACAGCCTGTTTGGGACTACTTCCTTGGGATTCCCCTTCCTTGCATTCCCTCTTTCTCTGATCCCCTGAAACAAGGCTAATGAGACAGCAAAAAGCAATCTTCCTGTTGGTCCCTTAGGAAAAAAGTGAGATGACATGTAACCAGCTTAATCATGCAGCAAAGCTGATCACGAGTACACAAACACCTCTGAGCAAATCAAGGTCACAGCTAAAGTAGGTCAGCTCCATGAGCCAGGCACCCACCCAGAGTCAGCACCTCTCTCCACAAGCCCCATCAGCTCTGGCTGCCCCCCAGGCAAGAGGCAGCCGTGGGTTTATTCTGAAAGAAAGGCAATTCATAACTTTATGAATCACGAGTGTCTCGTATCTCAGAAGCGCGATTTCGCGATGACAGAGCAAAGCCGTGGTGTGGTTTCCTGAAGAAGTCATTGAAAAGATACTCATTGTCCCTATGGGTAATGACTGAACCAAAAACAGCTCCAGAAAGGAAATCATCCACTTCCCCTCGCAGCAGCACTCCATTGCTGGAGTTAAGTGTCACAGCACAAGCTGGTACAAACCAGAAAATGAGGTTATTTATCTTCTCTAGCAGCAGTCTGCCGCTGCTGGAGGCTCCCGGCACGCTTGCACTCGGTGATGGGGAGATTTCAGCTCAGCACCATGATGACACCAAGTGTCCCCGGGATGATTTCAAGATGCAGACTGATGCCTTAAATTTTAGCTTTTGTATTTTCCAGATTCTGTACTTCATTAGTCTATAACTCTGAACTTCAAATAAAGTGTTAGCAACTTCTCCTCACAGTTTAGTTTGGCAAAACAATCCTTTTCCAGCCCCAGAACCAAGGAAACTGTTGGAGCGTCAGGCCCAAAAAGTGCAAACAACAGGGAACAGAGGAGAGCAATCTGGGAGGATGGGACTTCATTACCTGAAGCTGTAGCTGGACAATTAACCCCAAAATGTAAATGGACCAAAACTTATAAAAGTGTGAAAACTCGTGACTCGGAGTCCATCTTGGCTGGAGCCACAGCCAGGCTCCTGTACTGCCCAGGGTGTATCCATTGGAAGCATTTTTAATAAATACCTACTTTATTCCCTTAACACTGCCCACTCTGTTCCAGGTATCAGTTTTTGGTGAACTCTGCCATGACAGCAAGGCATCAACACCAGCATACATGGGCTCAATGCTGCAAGTAACAACCAGCTCCTACATCAGAACCTTTACTATCGAATACTCCACGGGAATCACAGGAAGATCTTTGAGGTAAAGCAGGGTAGTTTCCTCTGCTCTCAGTACTTAAGGAATTCTAAAATCTGAATACTTCCTATCTTCCCAATATATTGATACTCTCTGTTTTTAATGGCTCCCTAAAGCTATTTTCAAGCACTCTGCACTCCCAGAAGACAAAAAGCCCTGTGGCTTCCCCTCATGTGCAGATGCATCTCACCATGCTCTGGTTCAAAGAAGGGATTTTTACTCTGGTTTGTTTGTTGAGGTCACCCTTTTACCACAGGGTCCGGGCATGGCAATCAGCCCCTGGCAGCCTGTGATTCACAGCCTGTGATCTGAGTTTTGGAACTCCTCCTGACATCAGCAGCTCTTGTTTTGACCCTGACCACACAGATTTTGACATGGAGGGGAAAAAGTCTCCAATAAACAGAAAAAAACTCTATGTGCAGTTTCTCAGTAGATCAATCTGTCCAGGTACACTCCCACACCAAAGGCATCTGTGAATCAGCAGAGTCTCTGAGAAAAGGTCACATCATGGCACCACCTCATCACAGCTTTCCAGACTCTCACAGGGGTGATGGAGACACAGAACAATGCATTTTATCACAGAACACTGAGACTTCCAGATCAAGAGGGGTCTTGGACCCTATCTCTCCTTGTTTATGAGGGAAAGTACCCACAATCTTTACTTCCAGCTATTTTAAAAATGGACTTCACAGTTGTCTTCTCTCTGCCTCTGTCTCAAAACTAAGCATCAGTGCCAACTAAAATAACTTTCTTCTGCATGGGGGATCTTAAAACTACACCCAGAACACAGAAGTGTCTCAACAGTGCTCAGGAAACGGGAAGGATCACTTCCCTCAGCCTGCTGGCAGCACAACTCCTGATGCAATCCAGGAGGCTCTTGGCCTTCTTTGCTGCAGGGGCACCCTTGCTGGCTCATGAACCATCAATATCCTTTTTGCCAAGCTCTTTTCCAGCTGTTCAGTCCCTAATCTGTACTGAGATATGGGGTTTTGCCTCTCCAGGTGCAGGACTTTGCATTTCCCTTTGTCAGCTTCCTAAAGTTCTTTATAAGATTTTTGGTGACCCTTTTCTCTGGTCTGTAGAGATCCCCCTGCTTGGGAGCACACTCACGTGGTGTCTCAGACACTCCTCTCAGGTTTGCATTTGTCTGCTGCTCAAAGTATAAAGTTTCAGGCAGCATAGAAGGAAAGGAAGACAGGCTGGTTGTGGAAAGAGGACTTAAATAGAATTAAACAACCTCCAAAAAGTCCTAGCTCATGCTCTTCTCTCAGGGAAGCAGATAAATATGTGTTTCATGGGGGTGCAGTCACACGGGAAGGCCTTATGGAGAGAAGTGTGGATCACCTTCAAAGCAGAAAAGGAAAAATGGACCAAAACCAAAGACAACCCATGTCTCTTCTAGGAATCAAACCTGTTTAGACCAGCTGTGCTATGGATGAAGCATTTTCCTCCTTAACAGGGGACTGGGATATACCTGTAGTGATAGAGCTCAAGGTCTGGCTTACAGCTCTACAGAACAGCCACTGGAGACATCACCAGAAACAGCATCCTGATCTTCCAGCTGACCCTCAGCCTCAGGAGATTCCATTTCCACTCACATCTCAAGAGTGTCTACCTCTCTAGCTACTCACTGAATCCCAGCTGCAAGAGTGTTTCAACAAAGCTTGCTAGTTTGCAACCATTACTGAAAGCTTGATCTAGTATAAGCTCCTCGTCAGCCAAGATTAGACTCTTTGAGCTCTTATTCTTTGAAGTGAGCTTATGCTGCCCTGTTTGCATATTTCATTCTGGGCAGCCATCAAAAGGAACCATCACAAGGGAACTAATCAGGCCCTTGTGAAAAGGTGGTGATGCACACTCTTGGAAATCAGTACTAACATGCTGCTGTTACCAAAGGAATTTGGCCTGCTTCAATAATCAATCTGCCAGCACATGCACTCCTCAGGTTCCAAGAAATTGCTTCCACAGGGAAAACAGAAAGGGACCTGCCTTTCTTGGAAGGCCAGATTTGAAGGGATTTATGAAACATCTACACATGAAACAAACTGTGTCTCTCTACAGGCTACTGGATCCAAGAAGTATTGGTCCTCACATCACCAGATACTAGGTATAGCTCCCAGTGCTGCAGGAATTCCTAAACCCAGCACACAGAATGAGACTGAACCAGGCAACTTCAGTTGTCTCCACTGAGAGCAGGCATCCCCGAATTCTGCCTCAGAGCTCTGCAAACTCTGCGTGTTACTGGGTGCCTCATGACATTTTACAGACACACTGAGATCACCACAGATATTCTAGGAACACATGTTCATGTTCCACCTCAAATGTCAACAGGGATGCATTAAGGAGGGTTTTACCAAAAAACCTGTAGCTGCCACACAACATCTGTAAGCTAAAGGCTCCTCTCCTACCAAGAGTAAAAAAAGTTACACTAAGAATTACACCCAGCTCTAAGTGCCAATGGAAGATCCACTCTCAATCAGCACACTCCTTTGGACATCCTTGGATTTCAACAGGTCCTGCTGTTCTAAAACATCCAGAGTGATTTCACTGGAAAGGGATACAGCCATTATTCCATAAAATGGAATAAAAATCAGTCACCTTGAGAAATTCAGCTGCTTGTAGAAAAAGGACTGAGCCTAATGTCAGAAGTGTTTTAATTATTTAAACCCAAGACACCCAAACCAACATACTTTAAAACACCGCTTCAGAAATGCTGTTCAGCACAGCACCCCAGAATTTCTGTAATATAAGTTATGGAAAAAATAAATTAAAAATAGGGTCCACTAATGTTAAATATTGGTAAAGTAGGTTCACAAAATCTGTGTTAGGATGTGATATTTAATATGCATTTATTCCAATCCTTCAGAAGATTTTGTGTATGTGTGAGAAGAAACAAGGAGCTGTATTTTTAAGACTTGGGAGAATGATAAGACTTAAAATTAAAAGACAATAGAAACTAAATCCTTTGTGGCAGTTATTTCAATCGACTCATTTGACATCAGAATCATTTGTTCTTTTAGTAATGACTAGAGTTAAAAGAAACAAAAGGCCAAACAGGCCAAACAAACGAAATCTACTCCCTCAATTACTACAATCAACTTATCTGAAGTCCTGAGTTTCCCAGCCAGGTCCAGCCTCTAATGTGTGAGGTACAAACTGTTTCACACCCTCTGAATGCACTCCTTGCTCACCAACCCTAAGCCAGCCAAGGGATTTGAAGATGGTGGGAGGCAGAGCAGGGTGTGTGGAATACAGGAAAATCCATCCAACCACGTGGGTAAATCAATTATCCAACATTAATGGCCTTCAAGGAAAAACCTAATCAAAGTTGATTTCTTTAATAGCTTATGTACTTCCAGCATGCTTTGATCACAAACACACACCCAAACCCACAAAAGAACAAGAAACCTTCTCAAACTGAGGAGGCAGTGGTTCTGTGAAGTCTCCCAAGTTGTACACATTACTTCTGATCTGTCAACAACAGAAGATGCACTGTAGAGTTGACTTCAAAGCCACAATTTTTAGAAGATTAGAAATTTCTCTGTAAAAGGACTGTACACAACCTGGAGTGACATTTCTGGTGCAGGAGAAGCACACAAGGTAACAAGTAGGTAAGTTACTTAACTCACTCCCCATGTTATACAAACAGTGGGAATTTACAATCAGTGCCTCTGTAACTCATGACTGGGAATGCCTCCTTTTTGCACTTGCAGTCCAAGAGAAGCAGCTTTTTGTTTCAAGATCTCATCCAGCTCTTAAATTTGAGCATGAATTTACAGCAGACAGATATTTTAGATACAGGTCTTAAAGACTTCAATTAGCCAAACAGAACAAGTAGGTTTCATACTGTTAAATGCATAACTTCTAATCTAGAGATGATGAATAAACCCCAACTGTACACTGAAAGTATTATTATGACTGTGATATGATCTGAGCAAATTTAATTTCCTTGCTGCAGCTCAGTGAAGCTTGTGGATCCTCACAACCCAGTAAATAATCTTCCTGTAGTTCATAATCTCAAAAGTTGTCCTTCAATGGCAGGAAGGCAAAATTCTCTTGGAAGTTCAAAGAAATGTGTCTTATAAATGAAACAGCAGCCTACCAGAACACTTCCTCATTTATGTCAAAAGCAGAATTTTATCCTGTGATCAGTGACTTAGCACACCATGGAACCCCTTCCAGGGCTTCTTCCTCAAGCCCAGAACTACTGCTTGTACTTTAATACCTCTTGTAATAGGATCTCTTGACTTTAACATTTCAAGTGAGCACAAGATTTAACTCAAGTCACTCTTCTCACTGGCACAGCACTACCTCAGTACTCCATTAGTTACTCCATCTTCCAGCCACCAAGCCCTCCTGGGCTTTTGTCAGATCCTCATTTTCTTCCCTCCCCTTACTGTGGCATTGTAGGCATCCAAACCAGACAATACGTTCAAGCCATGGCATGAATAATACTATCCAGGTAATATTTCCTCACTTGACCTTTAAAGTTTATGCATTATGGGAAGTTAGTAATTTTTCAGCTGAATAGATTGAACCACTACTCACTTCTTTTAGCCTCCAAAGTTCATCTATCAAGGTGAAAATCCTCATTTTCTTTTGAGTTGAACTACCTGGTCCAAATACTTTTAGAGATACTGCACAGGGCTGTTTTCCGGTCATATTTTTATTACAACAAACCCAAACACATTTGGCACACGCGAGACCTTTCATTCAGAGATCTATTGCCAAACTGCAGCTAAATACTTCCTATCTTCAGGGAACAAAGCTTTGGAATGAGAGGGCAAAAATATCACCAGAAGGAGCAAAGACAGGTGGTTCTATTTATAGCTGAAACGTTCATTTCCAGTTTTTGCATATTCCCTCTGGTCCTGCTGGATTTCATCTCTGGCTGGAAGAAGCCACCCCTGCTCTCAGCACTCTTTGCCAGCCTGACAAAGCAAAGCCAACAGGCTGTCACTTTCCCTTCCATCCTAAAGTAAGCCCTGGGAAAAGGAAGAAACTCTCACCCTGCCTGGAACCAAGCTGGGGTATTCCTCACTCTGGCTGCCTTTCTACCATTTCCTCTAGCTCACACATCCTCAACAGGTTCATTTTTCCTCACTGGGTCCTTACAAGCTCTTTTTGACTTCACACAAAATCAGCTGTTGAACACAAATGCATCACATCCATGTCAATGTCCACATTTCTTCCTTCAGACTATCCTACAGGCGTAACTTAATTTTTGCTCTCCTGCACTACCAGTGCTTTTTGGATAAGAGGGCACCACAGCTTTTTGTTAAGTGTACAGGTAGGAATCTGGTAAAAAAAAAAAATTCAGAGAATGTACAAAGATGGCATGCTACTGTATATCTTACAGTTTGTGTGGAAACAGAAACTTAAAACTCTAAAGTTATTGACAAATTTCCAGTTTTAAGAAAACCTCTCCCCACAAATGCATCAGCAAATAGCTGCAGCTGCCTCCCTGTGGAGCCCCTTTGTTGGTGGAGCAACAATAAATACTGACATAAATAATCTCAGCTTATTTAAGCTTCCTTTCTTAAATCACACTATTTGCCAGTTAAATCCAAATCAATCTAGTGAAACCCTGACACTGCAACAATTTAGCACTTGCTAAATTGTTTCATGGAAAACACTTAAAGAAACATAATCCCCAAAAGGATACACATAATTTGCAGTCTGGATCAATGCTTCTCAGAGGTAACACCACCACCCA
Source organism: Cisticola juncidis (assembly GCA_013400215.1). Lineage (NCBI taxonomy): Eukaryota > Metazoa > Chordata > Aves > Passeriformes > Cisticolidae > Cisticola > Cisticola juncidis. The sequence goes on from VXBR01012359.1 coordinate 179,092, forward strand.
TACCTGAAATCCAGTTTTTTAAAGAAGGGATTTGCTGCTAAGGCTGAGAAAGGCAGCCTTTCTCACTCTGGGGCATTATCCCACACTCTGTCCTACGGAGAGAGCCACACAAAGCAGCTGGAAGTGCAGCCACAGGGAACACTGAGAAGCAGGGCAAGCTCCCAAGGCCCCCCGGGCCAGCACTAATATTGACACAGCACATTAGGAGCAGAATTGCTGTGGCTGACAAGTCCCTGCTCAGCCAAAGCAGTGCTTAGGACTGCTGCTGAACAAGGGGTGAAACCACAATGACAGTCCAAAGAAGTCCTTTAGCAGGACATTAAACTTAAACGTCTCACTGCACCATAGACTCAACTGAAAGCTCTTGGCTTCTACTACTAGCACTGGCTACTTTTTATGTTTCCTTCTCTCTTCCTAGGATAAACTGGAATTTCTGTGCAATGGGACACGTCCAAGGTGAGCCCCAAACACCCTACAATGTGAACATCACTATAGCCAGCATTTTGAACGGTTTTGGTTTTGAGGCTTTGTAATTACAGCACTCAAACTAAGACTTAATGGAGCAAATCAAGTGGTAGTTAAGGAAAAACCATCAGAATACAGCTTGGAGAAAGCTGTATTTGTCTAGCTCAGGATAAGCAAAAGATACTGCTGAAAACCTCACAGCAAGGTTTCACAGAACAGCTGATAGAACACCTTATGCCAAAGGGATGGCTTTACCTCCTTTTTTATTCTCTTGTCACTCTTCCCCCAGATTTTCCTTCCAGTACTCCAGCAGAGACTTTTATAAAGTCCCCAGAGCCTGCCTGAACCGTGTGTTAAATTCATCAGGCTGAACAATAACTTGAGAAAAAGCACAATCATCTGGGGGCTCAGAAATCTCAGCTGCCTTGCTGAAAGGTCAGATGATACCCAGAAGCAGCTCAAAGCAAGAGGAAGAGACATAGCAGAGAAGGGGAAGGGAAGAAATGTCCCACCCAACTACACTAAGCAGTTAAAATATCCCTGTTACAGGCTTTCTGCACTTTCAAGATATTTTCAGCAGTCCCATAGGATTTGTTTCCAACACCCAAATCCCTCCTTGGTTTGAGCAAGACAAGGTGTGCTGAAACCTTTCCACTGATCCATATCTGCACTGTGACATTTTCTCTGTTCTTTTGTGAATGACAAGCTATGAATATACAGACACAGTAGAGGAGTATTTCCATCCACCCTGCAGTGGGAGTACAAGCTTTATTTTCCTGAGAAAAGCCTACAGCAATAGGACAGCCCTTTAGAGAAATGGCTGATACAACATATTCCTTTTTTGTGCCCCTGCACATTCATGCTGGTGTTGAGAACCACCAGGTTTCCAAACCTGTGACATTCACCAGCCAGAGATACAGCTGGATACAAGCCTCAGACTTGCATTTTCCAGACAGGCTTTTAAATCCATGATTTCTAATTTAAATCAGCAGTCAAGTTTGAATGTGTACTTTTACACTACAACTGAAAGTGAAGAAGTTTTAGAATTGCTGCTGTATTTGGAACAAAGACTCATGTTCCCAAATCATGACAGCCTTTATAAAGGCAGGGGAAAGATTAGGGAGCACCGGCAATTCACTTAATGGGGTCCTTATTGCTATGCAGACATTTCAACCACTACAAAAATTAAAAATAATGGAAATGCAAGTGGAGAAGAACAGTGTGTAATAGACACACACATACAAAAAAATAAGAGATAAAAAATCCTGCTGAGAGCAAACATGGGCAACTGAGGAAGAAGAGCTGTTCAGAAAAAGCATAACAAACCACAGTCACGCACCCAAAAAAAGGACTCTTCATAAAACTGAAGGCTGCATGCTTGATTTTTTTTTTAATGATTTCTTGTCCTTGACTCAAAGATCCATCCACACAACAACCTCCTAATCAAGAAGGGCTGCAACACAGAAGGGACTGTGACATCTGACTAACACTTGCAACCAGAAGTTTTTCCAACCCATTGTTTTAATTCCAAAAGAGAACATTCCACGACCTACGCAGTCTGATCCCAGTGGACCTAGGAAGGATCGCTAGACAGTTCACATTCCTCCTCAAAAAAGCACAAGTAGATTTAGATGATTTTATTTCTGCAAGTAGCAGCCTTGTGCCAAATATTAATAATGCAGTCCCTTAGTTACCACTTACAAATGCTCATAATTATTTACAGCTCCTGAACAGAGGATGGCTTGGATATCATCCAAGAAATCCACAGCAATTACATTTATTAGAAAATGGAAAACTTTCTACTTTCACTCAGTAGAACAATAGAGGCAATGAGTTCTGCTTAAGGAACAATGAAATAATCTGGTCCTCTTCAGTTTAGAGAACTGGCAGCACCAAGACCTACAAACTCATCAAATGTCACAGGGACATCAAACAAATCTTGGCTGAAAGGCTCAAAACAACACAGCCCTTCACATGAGGTGGAAGGCTGCAGAAACTCTGTGCCAGATAACAGGAGGCCTAGAAGCTCATGTGGTTTGCACAGAGAGGCAGGACCAGCTCAGAGGAAGGGATTCTGCTGAGGGTTACAACCACATGTGGCGTGTGAAGCCCCTGAGCTGAAAATAACTGTGGTCCCTAATCTTACTCTTCATCAGGAGCAACTCACAGCCCTGCTGGAGACACTACAGCAACTTTATGGGTCTTCTTATGGCACACAATGGTCTCTCTTGCCTTCATTTGTTATCAGTAAAAGAACATTATCTCCATTTCTAAGTATTCAGAAAAAAACTTCTATTTACAACTATGATATACATCAAATACTCATAGGGAAAGTGTGAAATACACCACATCCTCAAAAAAATCCTTCCAGGTCAACTCTGTTTTAGGTTAACTCACTTGGAGTTATCACCCTACCACCACTCGGCACCAGGTGGAACATCTGAACTGAATCAGCAGGCATTACAAGTTTAGCAAAGCAGTTTGTAAAAGCTTCGCTTATCAGAAAAAAAAACCCCAGTTTAGCACAGGAAGCCAAGTTTATATGCTCAGTGTCTGCTTTTGTAAGTGGAATTTCAAATCCAGTTTGAACAGCTGAAATCCTCTACAGCACCCAGAAACAACAGCACTGAGCAAGGAACCACATAAAAGTCAGCAGGCACAAACCACCCAAGGCAAACACCAGAACGGCAGGCACGGGCTCACCTTGCCAAGCACTGCAGTCCATACACACCGCCCCACTCACCTCAAACCTCTCCTGCAGTACCAGATCTTTCCTATCATTAAGCAGAGCTCTCAATTCTCTTTATAAAAGAGGCCAAAGGAGGCACTAAAGTAGGCAAACTGTTACTGATCATAGAAGCATTAAGGTTGGAAAAGACCTCCAAGATCATCAAGCCCAACCTTTGACCTTTGATTACACAAGGGGAAAAACCCAACCAGACAAACATGCTTAGAACAGAAAAGAATCACATATTTCAGAGGATCATGTACTAAGCAATAGATACAAAGAGTTCTGGCTTTTTTTTAGAGTCCTACTTTTCTGAAATGCTCACTTCAATCCCATGCACTATTGTGCCCTGACTTAAATAGAGAAATACATACATTTTTTTGATGTGTGTTTTCTTCAGTCACTCATCTGATGCTCAACTGAAACGTTTTCTTATCTGTTAAAGTCCCTTCAGCTCTCTTCAAAGGTTCTGTCTCCTCTTCCACATGCATTGAATTTATTTGTTGTCCCTAAAAGTAAAAGCTTAAATTTATATTCTCTAAATTCTGAAGAAACTGAATAAATACAAAATATTTACTCTGAGTAACTTAACTGACAAATGTAAAGGCACTTTCATTATCTTCATGTTAAATCACTCCATCTTTGTTTTCCTAAATATGAGTATCAGCTCCTCAAGCTTCTTTCCCTCCAGTATCAGTGCTCAAAATTTTCACCTTAGAGCAAATCACTAGTATTAAAGCTTGATATTCTTATTCCAAAATACAGAAGCATTATATTTTGATCTGTTTAATTATTAGAATTACAGACCAAAAGTGATGTTTACTTTGCATTTCAGTTTTGCTGAACAAAACTCGTGGGTATTACATTTTATGTATGCTTTAGAGAATAACAACATGAGAACCCCCTGTAGTATTTTTAACCTTTTGACTTGTTTTGCTGCAAGAGTCTCTGTAGTCCCATTCTCTCTGCTCCAAGCCTCTCTGGCCCTTCCTATCCTTCTCAGCCTGGTAAAAGCTGTATGTCCTTGCACTTCCTTCTGCTCAAACACAGAGTACAGATAAGCAGGCAAGTTTTATCTGCACACTGATACCAGACTCATTCATATCTCTCCCCTTGTACAATCGTGTTCTGCTCTCCTCTGCTGCAACAGGAGGCAACCTCATCTACTATTTTATAGGACACAGTGATATGCTGTAATTCAGGTCAAAGTTTACTTGACAAAGATATCCTGGAAGAATTGATGTGTTGTAAGAATCCCTTACCCGCCTCCCACCTTTTCTGTTCCAAAGCTTAGTTCTTCTTGTTCCTAGCTTCCAACTTTTCTAGCCTGAATTTCACTAAGGCACCTATCTGCTATTAAACCTCATTTCATTTTTTCCTACCAGATAACGTTATCAGCTCATTGACTGAAGCATTAATCCAGTGAATTGCTTTTTCCTCCTTTAAGTAAGTTTAGTTGTGTTCCTTTCATCTGACACTCTAAATTTATGTTTGCAGAACAGTTCATTCCTTGAACCCCTCTCAGTTTTCTATTCACACTTTATGAAGTCCAGGAAAGTATTAAAGTTATGACATAATTAACATCCTATATAGATCAGCCTACCTTTGAGTCCAGCTCGATATCGCTGTTTGCCAAGGCACGGATTCTTTTGTGCGCCTCTCTAATGCTGCCCTGGGAACTGCCAGTCAATAAAGTCCTTCCAGCCTCAGTCACTTCCTCTTGGAAGTGTGACATACAGAAACAGGACTGGCTGCTAGTTAGAAAGGGCACACGTATTTCTCAAGCAAGCCAAGTGGAAATTGCCAGAATCAATGCCACTGACTAATCCTTGCTCACCTCACACACAGTAACTATGAATCAGTCCGATAGTTTATTTAATACAGGGCTAGGTGGATTTCTACAGTGCAGCACACACTCCTTTTGGGAGATTCAGGTGACAGAATTCACATCATTTCATTAGTTGAGGAGCTGAAAATCTAACCTTTTAACCCTTTGTAACTGCAGGAGTTTTTAACCTCCTGGCTCCAGCATTCAGCTGGGTACTCCCATACAGCACTGGTGCTTACCTAACCCCACAGTGAATTGTTCAGAGATCCAAAACAGATTAAACCTAATCCTGTAAAAAAGTAATTTTTAAAAAACCTACAAGTCTGAGTAGATGACAGTAAGGTGATTCAGAAGTCAAACAGATACCAGCACTGCACAATGGAGGGGAGAGACTATGAGCTCACCAGTGAGTGCCCATTTAACTCCCCTTGCAAACACACATCTGAAGGTGGGAGCACACAGGCCAGCTCTCAAAGGGAGACTACTGCACAAGTAACCCTACAAAGCCTCCAAGAAACATTCTGAAAAGTATTTATTTTGTTTGTGAGCTGCTACTTTGGATAAATTTGCTCTAGAAGGCTGTTTTATCAACACCCAAGTGAAATCCATCCACAGCAGCACAGTCAAGAAAGAAGCTGGATGAATGTTTCTCAGGTTAGGTTTTTTAAGAAACACTGCTCAGTGTTGGGATGGCCCATGGAACCATCAAATCTGACTGCACTGGGATGACCGATGCCTACAGCCTGAGCAGTGGGAATGTGCAAACTGTGAAGATAAAAGCAGAGCTCAGCAACACAAGGAGCCACCAGGAACTAAGCAACCAGCCCTTTGAAAGGTGGAAAACAAGGAAAAGCTCCCATGTGGAAATGATTGGGATGAGTACACTTCTGGAAGGATGAGTGGAAAATACAGAACTACACCGGGAGCAATGATTGAAGAGAAACTCACCCGCTGCTGCCAAACAAAGGCTCGGCCAAATTCCGTCACGGGGAGGAGTTACAGGGGATATGCTGGGCTGTATTTAGAGGTGAAAACCTAACCCTTCACTGTAACATGCAATGAGGTCTGCCAGAAAGGGCAACCAAAGTTAGCTGCACTTATCCCACATGTTCCTCCTTTAAGATAGTGCATCAAGATTCTTCCAGGTGCTGGAAGGGCAGGGAAGTTTCTTTTGCTGCTTCCTGCAAGCCTTTGAAATCCACTCACCAGCCACTCCTCCAGGCAAACCTGAGAAGCTGCACCAGTGTTATTCTGTGACCTGGTTGCCAACACAGCATCGCTCCAAAACAGCGGCACCGCCACAAAACACGCAAGACCACAGAGCAAACAAAGCTCACACAGCTGAGACAAGGGGACACAAAGCCACACACAGGCAACTCTAAGGGTGAATTCTTGAGTGTCTGTGTCTGCAAATAGAGTCAGAGAGCAGCTAAGACACCAGTTACCAGGTTTTCCAAAGTCACCAAACAAAATTCAACAGAAAAATGGAAAAACAGGTTTCATTGACAAGTAACACAAACCAGTACTTTTCCAGGTTTGTCAAGGGGCACCATCATTCCAGTGTGTTTGGGGCTGCAGGAAACCAGCAAACCACAGAAATATCCTAAAACTGGGGGACGAGTGATCAAATATTTGTTTTAAAAAATAAGAAGTACGCACCTGAAATGTGTGCCAAAGAAAGTACATTACACAAGTGTTACAGAACACCATGAATGAATCCACGGAGCCTTAAGCACTTGCCTGAGCAAATCCTGTTCTAAAAGGCATGTTCATTTTGTCTATAAAGCAGCAAGAACTCTGCAACACTAATTTAAGCACTTAAAGGAACTTTAAAAATCTTAGAATGTTGATTAATGAATCATGAATATACTACAACACTATGAGATACCAATAGAGCACTTTTTCCTCACTTTTTTCATTATGTGGAAGATTTTTTTTTTTAGTTCTGCTCCTTCCAAAGGAGTGCAATGGTTTGGTCTTTATTACTGTTCATATGCTCTAGGAAAAAAACCAAGTCAATTCACTTTAAATAGAAGGCACGGATTCTCCTGTTATCCACTGGGTTAAACTTTGTCTTACATTTCATTTATATTCCAAATTAAATCCAAAATTTTAGTAAATCTCTTTAATAAGGACACATGACAGTCTTAGAAAGTTTCTCATGCCACTGAACACAAGAACACTTCTCCTGAACAGCTATTTGATAAGAACATCAAGAATGAACTATGGTGCCAATATTTCTCCAAATGGAAGACTAGGTAGGTTTTAAAAAGCTTCACTTCTTGAAAACAGAACATTTAAACCAACTGGCAGCAAGATGAGATCTATGCCAAGTTTGAGAATCATTCTTAAACAGCAATTCAATTTTTTTTTTTTTTCAAACAGACAGGTCCCCTCCTCAAAGGCAGCAGAGGTGTGCACAAGTAATTTAGTTCAAACCATGTATTGTCTCGGAAAAAAAAATCTTCTTCCCCTCAGTCTCTTTTCTATATTCCATTTCCTCCAGACTTCCTGGCAAGTTTAACTGGAGACATTGCTGAGTCTCAGCCAATTTTACATAAATTATCAGTTTGACAACAACTTGGACACGTAAGTGTTGAGCTCTGGCAAAGTCAGGTGACGGTGGTGAATGAGCTCCTGAGAGATTTGCCTATCTGAAACACTTCTATATTTGTTCATGTGGAAACCCAGAGGCACATGGGCCAGCGAGGGGAAAGGGGAAAGAGTCAGAGCTCTGCCTGAGTTACTCTTGTCTTGTTATAAAAGAGAATTTTTTAAAAATGGCACAATAAATACTGAAAACTCCACTGTATAGCTCCAGAGATGAAAGTAAGAAGTTGCTTGTTTTTCTGGGTTTCAGTGCCAAAGCCAGATTTTTTTCATCAAATTTTTATGTAGATTTATGAAAGAAATGACCCAATAGAGCTTAATCCAAAAATACTCTCTCACAAAGCCTCTTCTTCCACATGAAGGTTGCAGTGTAACACATTTCAAACAGCACTCTTCACACTTCCTGCCTTCTCCCACCTCTCCTTCAGGAATACTCACGTTGTGAGCTGCTTCCTAACCCACAAAAGCAGAAATGTTTATCCAGCCACAAGTTGTATGGCATCAGCAATCTCAAATGGCTTTTCTGGGTCAAATACTCAGCTCTGAGACCCAGCAGATTCCCCAGGCCAGGATCTTTGCCCAAACACAGACGTCACCACGGAGCAGAGGGACAGGAGACACGGATGGAAACTCTTGGCCAAGGAAGGGTTGGGGCACTACACTGTCCATGGCAACCCAGTTCAAATGATCATCAAAGCTGCTGTCCAAACTCATCCAGCTGTCCACTGGTGATGCAAAGGACTCAAGTCTCATTATAAACCAAACTGCTGGGCACCAAAACCAGGATTTTGTCCTGTCAAAGTACCACAGCAGAGCCCTGATGATCCTGCTCTGAACAGTGGCATGTTTTCCACATGTTCCTTGAAAATACTGACAAAAGCACAGGAGTAAGACAAATAAAGAGCCACTCCAGCTAAGAAAATAAAACAGGCATTTGCTATGGAAGAGTACTGTGGTCAAGTCAGATAAATGAGGACAGGAATTACCTCATTCAACAAATAATGCCAAGTACAGTAATTGAGATCTCATTATTGCCGCTGGGATACCTTAAACAGCATGAAATAGATTTCAAAAATGCAGTAATAGGGAAATTCCCATCTTTCTTCAGACTGTCTCCTGGCCAGACACACTGACCAAGTTGCACATGTCTCAGATGGAGAAAAATGCATTGACATAAACATCCTAAAACTTCTGGCAGAAGTGAAACAGAAAATCCCAACACGAACACAAACTAGTACAAACTCTTCTATCTACCTTTCTGTTTAAAATAGGAATATCCAATTGCTGGCCTTGTATTTCTAAAATACAAATAACTTCTAGTACTTCTCGAATTTGGACCCAAACTGCATAGAAAGCATTTGACAACATTTTGAACAGATTGCTCTTTAATTACAGCACACTTCCAGCAATTCTAATGTTTTATGTGAAAAGTTCTTTTAAAAAGTCACTGAACCTGACTTGACAGGTTTCTAAAATAAACTACAATATTCAGAGGCTGGTTTGGTCATTGCAGTGAAAATATATTTTAAAATAAGAAAAAGAAACTATAAAAACAGGAAGAAAATAACACTGTTTGTGACAGAAACTTCCAAGCCGTAGCAAATTAGGTATAGATTAAAACCACAGTAAAGTGTTACTCTAGGGCAAATTTGCCTAATATCCTGGGAGTTTATTGGATTGATAAGGGAAAAAAAGCAATTCCAGGTATCAGGGCCTGCTAAGACCACAAATACATGCAAATTTATGAATTTGGGCCATATCCTGGCAATAACACAAAAATATTCTTAAGTATGTTGAGGGCACAGTGTTGATACCGTCTTTTTTCCATGAACTCATTATGAATTAATTTATCAATAACAAACCAATTTGCAAACGCAAATGCCAAGATTACATGAAATGCCTTGGCAACAAAACACTGGAAACAACAAAACACGGGAAAGGGAACAGAGGAATAAATGGGCCTCCTGTTTCTCAGTCAACAATTCTAGAACATCAAACTGGAAACCCCAATGTGGTCAAGACAAGGTTAAAAAAACATAAACCTCCAAAACAAACACCTGATTTTTTTGCCATCTATTCTAGACCACAGGTTCTATCCCTGAAAAATGACCAGGTCATTCAAGTCTATGGGCAAAATAAATATTATTTTCCAAGGTTATATGAAAATTAACAAGCCAGTAGCCAAAGTGCAGCACAAAGCCCCAAACTCAAGGACATTTAAAATACAATTATCAGAGGTCCTTGAGTAACAGATAAAAATATCAGTAGAACTCAAACCAAAGCCAACTTGCTGCCACTTTCAACGACTACAATGCATACAAACAAAACTTTCATCTTTCACAAAGAATGAAAGGTTTGATATTTTAATAGATAATTTTGCTTCAAAATGGAACAGAAGTCCTAAATTTTGTAAATCTCCACGAAAAATCCACAGACAACACAGAAATCCATTCATAATAAGTTAAGGAAAACCCAACCAAACTAATCCAAGGAAACTATAAAATAGCAGCTTTAAAGACAGAAAAAACATTCTTTAAAAAAAAAAAAAAAAAAGAGAAAAGGTAAAATAAAAACTTATTTTCTCCTATTTTTTCCAGGAAGTAACTTTTCCTTCTGACTTCACCAGATAAATATTCTGCAGTACAGCATTATTTAGCAATTTCTATCAGTCCTTTTGAAATTGTCCATTTTGGTCAGGCAAATTATAAAAGGCAAGAGCACTTTAAGGAAGTTTCCATGATAAAAAGAACTTAAGATCAATAATAATAATTTCTGAGCTCTCTGGTAGTCTTATTTCATTCACCCTTCAAAATCCAAAATCAATCCCAAGTGGATATTAAAACCCTTAGTTTTCCGAGTAGTCCTGTCAAGAATACATCCTATCTTTAAAATACATGGATTCATCCACTTATTTTTAGCTGACACAGAAGGGAATGAAGGCAAAAGGCTGCAACTGAATGAGGACCTAAGAATTACCATAAAATGCCTTCCTAGGAAAGTGATTTCGGAAACATGGTGCCAAAAGATGCTGCCTAGGAACCACCAAACCTCCTTCCCAGTGCTACAGCAACTGCCCATGGGAAGATGGATTTCCATCCCAGTCACACAGGGAATAAGTGTTAAGGATTTAGAGATGTATCTGCTGCCCTTCCCAGGTGCCACTAAACTGCCTTGTGGGAAACAGAACTCACCAACATCTGCATGGAAAACCCAGCCAAAACCTCCCTAAAACTGCAGCCATCTCAGCTGCCTGGACTCATGAATGGGCCCCTTTAATCCAGCAGAGAACGTCAACACCTCGGGCCCCGAGAAGCACGGCTTGTTAGCTGTCCCCTCCAAAGTGCTGCCAAGGAGATCTCCTGCTCCTGGAGCAGCCCACTGGCACCATTCCTGCACAGCCAACCCAGTAAACTCCAGCACAGCTCCAGCACGGGGCCACAAGCTGCTCTGACATCAGCAGCTGACCCAGAAGTGCATCTGACACAGCAGACATTGAGTAACAGCTTCTCAAATGGCAGCAGACTGAAAAGGTTACAAATTCTCCATGTGCTGCCTAAGAAATACCTTTTTGCAGCTGCAAAGGAGAAAGTGTGACCTGAACAGAGAGAGAGGAAAGATGAATCCTTGCAGGCACGGGTCCTCAAACAATCCTGTACTTTACACATGAAGAACCCATTATCAGCCGGTTCTTGAATGGAATTAAACTGTAAACCAAGGACATGAGCATCAGCTAAAATAAATTTGAAATAATACCAAACACAACTACCAATCTTCTTTGGGGCAAAGACTGAAATGTCAGACAATTGTTTTTTAGGTAATAAATATTCCAGACTAACAAAGCCTCAAGATGCTGTTTTGATCTGCGTTCTTCTGCAGAATGGATTAAAAAAGAAATTACATTTCTCAACATCTGGTGAAAGATCAGGTTTCCAAGGAGATGAAGTCTGGGCCTTAAATAAGTAGCCTTACTGCATTTTCCCAACAAACTGAGGTAAAAAAGGCAGGTGCAATATGCAGTTAATGGCAGTGAGTTACCTCGATATCCACCCCACTCAATGTGCGGCTCAATTTGATAGACATCACAGGTCAACCAACAAAGTCCAGAGTCCTTAAATACAAATAAAACCAACTGGATAATCACAACTGAGATTTCTTCCTCATGCACAAAAAATTGTCAAAACTTAAATAGGCTTTCTAAATAACTTAATACACCAACTTTTAGAGAGAAAAGCCTTCTGACTTTTTAAGTGCATCATTTTTCTGCTTCAATGTCTTGAGTTTCAGCTGTGTAACACCTGAGAATCAGTCTGGATTTGATCTGACCAAAGCTGAAACATATTTCTTACTGCAGTGCAAGACCACCACATCCATGTAGATATGTACACACATCCCAGAGGCAGAGCACTCCATTGCTCTCCTTCATCCACCATCAATCTACTGTCCAAAAATCTATTTACAGCAGCTCTTAGAGACACTGAAAGCTCTTTCACCAGGTTTGAAAATGCCATCAACCACCTCATTTGCATCTTCAAGCACTTTTAAAACACAGACCATAATTTCTGTGGGTTGATCAAGCAGAACTTTTAATAGCCAAATTTCAAAAGTTGGTAACTAAGTTCTATTTAGCATCCTCCAGTCAGCTACTGCATTTATCAAAACCAATTATTTCAGGATGAAGCTCTCAAAATATGATGACAGCCAAAAATTAAAGTTTCAAAACATGTTTAATGGATCAAAGTAAATAGAGAAAGCTTAAATATTGCATTCTGTAAACTTAGTGAGAAGCAAAAAGCTACACAAGATTAAAATATGTATTTATTTTGGGCTTCTCTTTGCAGTCATTTGCATATGATATGCTTTTATACAGCTTTTGTTGAAGACAACTAACTTCAGAGAACTTCCTAACACTTGGGGATACAAGCAGCTGTCTTTTCCTACTTTTCCGCTCTTTTTTAGAAACAGAACTGTGATCAAAAGTGGTGATAAAGGTAATAATGAAAACCATGCAGGTTACAGGACTGAAACAGAAAGTCACTACAGGATGCAACAAATTTACTTTGTTTCACTTTACAATAATGTATTCCTTCAGGTTTTCCTGTAGCTCCTGTCAAAGTATAACAACACAGGCAATGGGTCCCATGCTTAAAACAGCTTAAAATATTATATTTGAGCATGAAAACAGCACCTCTGTACTCATGTAAATAAATAAGCAGCATGTCTCCTAGTATTTCCAACGTCCTTGATATCAATTCCCTCGGAAAACCTGCCTTCCTCACCTGCAGCCCAGAAGCTGCAGCTCTCACAGGTCTCAGCTTTGCCATCAGTCTTGCACAGCATCAAAGAACTGTGCGTAACTCTAAGCTCCACCAAACAAATCCAAAGAATGCTCTCTGTTCTTATTCCTGGTTGCCCAAAAGGATCCTTGAGAGCAGGTACTTGAAGAGAAGAACAAATCTCCTTTAAAGACCCCCTACAATCACTTTCCTAATATATCCCTAGACAAGGGTCCCCAAACACAGTGGTCTCTTGGGAGCATGTGGTGACAGGGACTGGCAGCAGGCCCTAATTCCAGCTCTGGCTTTGTGGAATCCCAGCTCCAGCCACCCAAGCCAAGCAGCTTTCTTCATGTTCTCTGTGGTGCTTCTCTTGTCCACTCCCCCAGGGAGCTTCTTTTACAGAGGTTGCCCCACACGCCACAGCTGGCATCCAAAGTGACAATGGAAATGCACAGTGTGGAAGAGGATATGGGATAAAACAGCATAAAACCCCATTGAAATGATGTGGCTGTAGATTATTTTACATGCTCAACTTCTACAAGCAGAGATAAAACCCCACGAATGGCCATGAGAAGCACAAACCCACAGAAGTCAGGAGGAGCAAAGCCTTTCTCCTTAATAAGCAGCTGTGGTTTTGAGTAACCAGAGAAAGGTCTGTAGTTCCTGATGCTTCAAAGAGCTATTTACATTTGCATATTCCTGGAGGATATAAAATATACATTCTGAAGAGGGCAGTTTAACCTCAGCCTCCTGCAAGACCTTTTACAGAGACAGTTAGACAAAATTAATACTTAATTGGAACACTCTCTTCTCTCCCTTACAGACTTAGCTGCAGCCTGTGTATTGTAGTAACTCACGTTTAAAAAGCCCTTTTGATAAAAGAAAAGATAATCAGGAAAGACAGGTACTTTTTTAATACGAGCATGTTAAAAAATAAAGAAAGAAGGAAAGAAACACATTATTTTGAATATTGAAGTTCCAGATTTAAAAAAAAAATTGACTTAAAAACTGAATTTTGAAAAGAGATTAGATCACGCTCTGCAGCTGACCCTTTCCACCTCACATACTAAGGAAATACTTTAAAATTCCCGTAGGCATATGTGCTCCCAAGGCAAGAAAACACACCTACTTGTTCCTTCACCGTTGTTTTTCAAGTACGAAAATCTTCCCCAAAACTGTTATAATCGAGGCACTGGAGTAACAGGAACCTCAGCAACTAAAAATGCAAGGCGATTCCCCTGCCTCCCCAAGCACAAAACCCTGATCAGGGGAAGCCACCCGGTGTGTTACGTTCACTGCTGGAGGAAAACCCTCCCTCCCCTTGCGACAGGCAAGGCGCGCACAGGTGGCGGACAGGGCACCGGGAGGGCTGCTCGGGAAGAAGGGGATTCCCAGGGAAACACCCCCGGCAGGTGCCCGGGAGGCTCCGTGAGGGGAGCCCCCGGCCGCGGGCTGGCACCTGCCCGGGACCGGCCCCCGTGCCACACGAACCGGGGATTCCCAAGTACCGCCATCCTCCTGGGCTGCCACACGGGGCCTCTCCGACCCCGGGGCGCCCGGCGGAGACCCCGGGGCCCCTCTCGGGCAGGGTCCTCCCGCGGCCGGGGATGGGGCACCGTCCCTCTGTGA
>VXBR01012359.1:194122-208256 GCA_013400215.1 Cisticola juncidis
CACCGCCCGCGGTCCCGCCCGGTCGCCGCCCCGCCGCTGGGGCTCGCCCGAACAGCCGCGTCACCGCCTCGTCATCGCCGTGTGACGTCAGCCGCGGTTGTGACGTCACGCGGCGAGGTGTGAAAGTGATGGTGGCGCTGCCCCAGCGCGGCCGCCCTGCCCCGGCCTCGTCTCCTTCCTTCCCGCGGGCGGCGAGGCCCCGGCCCGGCCCCGGACACCGCCCCGGAGCCGCAGGGAGCCGGTGCCGTGATGCGACCACCCATCATCCACCTTTAGCGTCAGCCCTGGGCTCAGCACATGGGCCCTTTGCCCTCGAGCCGCCCTGCCGGGGCGTCGCCATCGTGTCCCTCAGCCCGCCGCCACCTCGGCCGCGTTCCTCAGCAGGGTCCCCGTGCTGCGGAGCCCCGCAGCACCTGCTGGGGTGTCCCCGGTGTGTCACACACAGCGCTCCTCTGAGCCCTCGGCCTCCGGCTCGGCCCGGAGGGACACGTGCGGTGCTGGCACAGCACCCTGTCGCTGCTGCTCCATCGCTCCCAGCGCCGTCACACAGCGTGTGGTGCTCACAGCATCACCTTTGGCGTGAAAGGCCAGCGAAAAGGCCAGCGGAGGAATGTGGTAAAGCCATCCACCGCACCATGTTCCGGTCTAAATTTAGACGATCCACACAGGGCATGTGTTGCAAGAACATAATCACAGTTTAGCTGCTTTCAAATGCAAACATTTGCTAAACGTGATTGCGTGATCGCCGCATCCGATTATCATTGCCACATGCTAATTGTCTGAACATTTCCTGTCCTGCGATGCCACGTCGCAGAGGTTTGGTTTACGTTTCCCAGGGTAACAGCACCGGGACGCGTGGATTGCAGCAGGATTGCGTCACTGCGTGCCTGTGGTTATCCCGATCCACCACGGCAGGACATGGGCTCAGCCCGGGACAGCATGAACAGCTCGTTTGCACCCAATCGCCTGGGGACTAAACACAGGCAACAAGTGGCCCCTGCTGGATACAAACTCCCTGTTCACATCAGGATACTCCTACTCGGGAGAAACCCTCCGGCAGAACGAGTTGAATGGAATACCGTACATTAGCGGGGTGGAAATGTACACCCTGAAGAGAGAGGCGAGAAGATGCATCCTTTCATCTCCTGCAAAATGGTGCTGGTTTGATTTGTTTTAGCGCACAGAAGTGATGGAGGTGGAGAAGTCTCCTTGACTACTTCTTTCAATTCAGCCTTTGTAGTTTTGCTCATTGTTTCTACCCGTCTGTAGAAATAATCTTCCTTATGGACTCAATCAATAGTGTCTGTTTTAATGAGCCCGGTGCCTGTGGTGGGGAATGATGCCAGGAGTAATGATCTTTAGCTATTTCTGTAGGAGAGCAGCTTAGCAGGCCATATGTCAGATTTCCCAGTGAGCGATTGTTTTGAGTTGTTTTTACACCGTGGTTTCTATTCATGAGATATTAAAGCAAATAACAGCATCTGGTTAATCAAATTCCAAATTTCACCATATGATGATGTATATCAGTCCTCTTCTGTGACTTCCCTGGAAATAGATTGTCGGGGAATTTCTATCTGTAGTTGAATCAGGCATCTTACACCTTGACATTTTAGAGGTGAGGGGCTAAGAAGTGACAATTTTAAATTTGACAAGACCTGAATTCAGCTCCTGACGCCAAAAAAAGTTTGCACCACCTTTCTACCACACTCAAGAGACAAAAAGGCAAACAGGAGAGGTGAGGCTTGACCAAAGGTAGAGCATTTTCTCCTTGCAAAGTACTTGAGGGAGCACTTGAAGGAGAGCACCCCACAAACCGTGGGAGCTGCTGGGCAGACCAGCTCAGCTGTGTGTTCAGCTCAGGCCACTGTGCACTGGCGTGTCTAATACAAAAGCAAGAGCATTTCCTCATCCAGACAACCCTCACCTGATTAATTTTCAGATTTTATGCCTTTTCTCTCTAATAATGTAGTAAATTAGATCTCAGGCAGAATGTTAACTGCCCCCTTAGCTATGTTAACATGTTAAGGGTTACACCATGTTTAAACACCAAAATTTACACTCATTTTTGGCTTAAAATGTCAATTTAAAGCAAGAAGAGGGTGTGCTGTGAGGCAATTGTACTGAAAATTGTGGTTTATGAATACAATACTGGAAAAAGTAGCTCGTGTTCCAGCTGATTTTTTTTACCATACTCACTTTTGAATGCTACAATAAAGACTTTCCTGGTCTTAGGATTTTGACTTTGTGTCAAGTAGAGTGGCAGATATGATCTCCATTAAATGAAGCCTACTTAAGGTATGATAAGGCCATATCTGTGGTTTCACTTTACAATCTGCAAGTTTTTAAGTCTAGGTAACTATTTCCCTGCAGAAAAGGGAACCTGGTTTCTCAGCTGATAACCCAGAAATGGCTAGGTTTTTTATTGTTTGGTTGTTTTTTTGTGATTCTGTTTTGGTTTTTTGGGCAGGGGTTGCCTTCAAGCAGTCATGATACATCTCTGGAACACCCACAGATATTCAGAAGTAACCAGCCAAATTAGTTCTTTGATATTTTAGTTTTGTTTTCTCTCAAACATGATTCATAACCCCAGTTAGAGACACAGAGGACACAGATCTCTGAATCTTTGGAGGGTGAATTTCTGTGAAATGGTTCGGAGATAGAATTATATGTGTTTATTTTTTTTAATGTCTTCCAAAATATGTGCAAGATAGGATATCTATTTTACCACCTAGCTGTGGATCCAGCTGTTCTAAAGCATTTTAACCAGCTGCTGTTTGTTTATAGGTTTTCAGCTATACAGTATTAATTGACCTGTCTTACCCTGTTATCCAACCTCTTCCTCCACTTGTCTCTAGACATACAAGCTGTGATCTTAACCTACAGCAGGAGAAGTCAAAGCTCACAGAAAATTATCGAGACTTAATAATTTGAATATCTGGATTTCTTGTTCTGTCTGTACATTAAAAACCCTTGGAGATCACTGAGCCTTATTTCTGACCCTGTTACAGAGTTGGTGCCTTGCTTCAGCCCAGTTGTGAGGGCAGAAGAAACTGCAAACTGTGGCTTGGATTGTTTGCAGACTGATGCGAAAAAAATTTCACAGTGGGGACCTGTTGCCTGTAGTCTGTCACAGCTCCTGTGTGGCTGGCTCAGACCTCTTCAAAATAAAGGTTTTATCAAAATAAGCTATTGCAGACTCATTCCTTTCCCAAGTTCATTGTATTCTTTCGTTATTACAAAACCTAAGCCAGCTTTTGTTTTTATAAACAAACTTGCTGCTTTAAAGGGTGCACCTCCTACCACCATGTTTCCACGTTTGAGCATTAATTTCATAAATATAAAGCAATAACTGTTGACTTTTTCATGTGCCTGATTCCTTCTGAGCTTTTTAAAACCCGTTCTTCTTCCTCCTGGCCTTTATCCTAATTTAAAGGGGGCTAAAACCTTGTTTCAGGCAAAAAGAGAAGATTTTTAGACAATCCATTGATTTCAGCCCTGTGGTCTCTGAGGACAGCAATTAATATTCAGAGACTCAATAGGAACTCCCAGAAGTTGGCAATCCACTGGCAGCATAGCAGGAACAGGAAAAAGAATCTGATGAGGAAAATCAGGCTAAATCCAAGGAAGTAAAAATTTCTAAGTGCTTCTTTGCAATATACCTTCAATTTTTACAGAAGGTTCAGGACCAAGAAATTCTGTCTTTGTCTGGATTTGACCTTAGTGAAGGTTAAAGAACTTCAGAGTTTTTACTTCATTAAAAACATATGGAATTGAGTTTGTATTTCAGAGTCTGGAGGTCTGAACTTGAAGATGTGTAAACTGTAAATATGTTGAGAGAATTTTATTTATTTATTTATTTATTTATTGAATTTTAATTTGAAAATTCTAAAGGGCTACAGCCTTTTCAAATAACAGCATTTTTCCCCCCTGAGGTTTTATTAAAATGTTTCCTAGAGTTTTATTTATCATTTTTGTTGATAAAAAAGTCAGTATTCATTCTTGGAGTAATTTTGAGTCAACACCATATTTACTGCTTACATTTTTTTAATGCATCACAATGGAACCTAGAGTTAGCTGGTGTGATAGTCTTCCCTCCCTTCACAAAAAAAAAAAAATCTAGAAGCCATTTTGTTAGAAGAGAAATGGGTCAAAGACACTCTTAAAAATTGCTGAGAGTGTTTATTCAGGATTTTACTGAGGACTCCAAGATTCAGGGTAGAGTTTTGATGCCTTTTCTTGGTAGGGGTCTTAAAATTTTTGTAAGTTCTATTAAACACCAAAGCTTTTGCTTTTGGTACTGAAATAAACAGAGAATGGATTTCAACCAGCCTCAATTTCCTTGTTCTAAAGGATAAATAAGAAGCAGAAACAGTTGAACAGAAAGTGTTATTTAAATAGTATTTTTTTTTAACTAAACAGTCACAGACTGTATTAATTAAGTATAATATCCTCCCTTTTGCAGATTGGAAAAACAGGCCTGGAGATTAATGAGTTGGTCAGGATTACACCCACATATTAAGCCACAATTAGAACTGGAGCAACTCATGGCAGCCTTCTAAAGAGTTTGGGGAGCCACTCAGCACCTCTGCTTGGTGTTCCATATCAGTTACTCAAAACATTTTACTTTCACAAGGAAATCGTCAGGCTTAGGGCATATTTAAAAAAGAAGCTTGCAAGATGTAAAAGCTAGGGGCTTGATCCTCTTTTCAGTTAGTGCTGCAAACTCTAATAGGAGTTTAAGAATCCACGTTGGGAGGATGGATTTCCAGATTGACAGGGACAGTGACTTTATTTTTTGGTGTTTCATCTTGTAAATATACTAGACCTTATTCTGGAGTTTTTACTTCATTCTTACACAGTCAAAATTCAGCATTGGTTTCATGCTTGTTCCATCAGGCCTCTGCAGTGAGGCCTGCAAGCTCTCAGGGTTAAACACATGCCATAGGTTGTTCTTCCCCTCAGAATTACACCTTTCTGTCCAGAGTTTCAAGATTAAGATGCTTTCAAAGCCAAAGTGTGGCTGTAGACAGGAAAAAGGGAAAGACCAGTGAATCTTCCAAATGTTTCATGTTAAGCTATGACTTCTCCGTTGTCTATTAATTAAGCAGTCTATTAATACTGCTTTGGTACATACTAATGTTAGACAAAAAACAGTTTTGTTGCTAGAGAAAAAGCTGCTATTTAAAAACCAGAGCAAAAGCAGTCTCATTCTGAGGCTTATGAGTATATCAACCAGTAGGTGTGCCTGGAGTGTTGTAAATGGGAAAGGTGGGAGGACTCTGTCTTGTTATTAGTACATGTAGAAAGACAGGAAGTACTTAGGGAAGGTTTCCCTCTTGCTCTGAGTTCCAGGAAAGTTATTCAGCCAAACATGTGAATCACAAAGCAGACTGGAAGGGAGTTTCTGTGTGGCATGAAAATAACAATCTTGGAGCCTGAGAAGTGAAACAGCGCGGTGCTTTTGTTCTGCTGCAGACTTTTTGTGGAAAATAGCAACCCCACGAAGATCTGACAATGAAATGTCTTAGTGCATGAAATGTGAAGTTTATATAAGAGAGAGTGTCTTACTCATCAGCTGCCCTATTTTAAGCCCTGCTCAGCATGAGGACTTTCATTTTGTGATCTATTTGGACAGCAGCTGGTACATTAAGAGTTTTACGTTAGCTGACATCTTTACAGTCTAAAGGATACTTAACATAATCCTGTAAAACCTATTCTCATATTTGTGCTCAGTCACTCATATTTCATCTCAGTGTCTTGTCTTTCCCCATGGACATTTTCTGTCCATTTCATGTTAAAAAATCGTCAATATATTGACAGCATTAAAGGGATGTTTTGTGGTGATGTGATCAAAAAATATATATATATACAGCATATGTCATAAAATGGATGTGCCATTTCGGTGACTGCAAAAGGCAATGAAAAGGAATCCATAGTAACATATGTTGGGGATAAATTCTAGCAACTAGCACAAATAACAGAAAAGATGGTACATAATAATAATTATATACAAAGATGAGCTACATGCATGATTTGGATTCACTTGGAAATATTTACATCGTGGAAAGATGAAGTGGATGCCAAGTTGCAACCTAATTCCAAAATCCAACAATTATCAAGTAGTTTGCCTCTTGCCATAAAGTCCTGGGACTTCATCTATCTGTTCAGGCAAAAAGAAAAGTCTTTTCCATCTTTGCGGCTCTCAAATCCCAGTCAGCTCTAATCACATGACAAAATAGTCTTGAGAGAAGCTAAAGTTACCTGTTCCTGGAGATGCTTGGGAAAAAGACTGATGAGGAGAAAGGATAAATAAGGCACTGTTGAGGGGTGGCAGGCACTGGACCCTCAGCATAGCATGCAGGGGAGCTCCCTTGCAATGTTTTTCCCTGAATCCCACACTTTTTACACCCTCACTGGCATCCATTGTGTTTTGATTTCAATTTTTTTTGCTAAACATTTCAGTTGCTTGTTGAAATCTTAAGCACCCAGACCACTGCTACAATCGCTTGGGTTTGAAGGGAGGGATTCAACAAAGGAAAACAAGGGGACTTCAACCTCCACTTGTTCCCCACGAGTGGTGGCCAGGAGGTTCAGCACCACGTGAGTCCTTCAGCTCAGCTTTCATGCTGGGCTTGCATCCACCACTCCTTTCTCCTGCATTTGCCCAAACAGTTTGAAGTAAAGCTGCAAAGCTCCCTCCCACATCTGACACAGGCCCCACCCTCTCCACACCCACCCCATGGCTCCATGAATCTGCTTATTAATTACATGTATGTCACTGGGAGTGGCATAAATTTGATATCCTTGCCCTTCTTTGATATCAGTGTGATGTTTATATTTTCATATGTGACCACAAACATGAAAATTAAGACCTTTATAGAGTAATTTTGACTCACATAATGTATTATTCTATGCTTTGTGAGCAATTATTTTTTCTTTTTACTTCTGAAAAAAAAAACAAAACCAGTAGATCTCAATGTGATGAGCAAAAAGATGATCATGGAAGTGACCTGTTCCATTGTTTATCTTAAACATAACACAAACCTCACCATGAGCACGTGTTTGGAGACAAGAAGGACATGGAAGGACTAGCCTGGACCACAGTCACACTGTGCTTAAGTCAGTCCTGCTGATGTCTCTGAAACTGTGACACAGCAGCTTGACTGTGGAGCCAGAGGGAGTGGAGGGAGCATGACAAACATTCATTGTTCCCAGATAAATGAGGGGCTGCCCCTGGAGCCCAGGGCAAGGCAGGTGGTAAATCTCAGCAGATGGCTGTGGCTTGCTCTGAGTGCTACAGATTTCTCTAGGACATGTCAATCAACACACTTCAATGACCAAAATAATGTATTTTTTTAAATAAAAAATGCAGAAAACACACCACAACAGGTGGGCAGCTGAGCTTCTTGTCCAGTGTTACTTCAATGATTTTCACATCATGCCAATGAGATATGAGATACTCTGTGTATGCACTTACAGTGTTTATTTCCCTGTCCAATTCTTTGCTTCCCTGGATTGCTTCCAGGAAGTTGCCTATTTATAAGCTTTATGTCCTGTCAACCAATGTTTGAAACAGAGATAGAGAAGCGATGCAGGAGATTACAGGTGAATCTTAACAATTATCTTAACAATAATCTTACCAACTGAATGGCAGACCAACTTGCAACACCCAACAAAACAGAGCCCTGCTCAGTGCTTTCTCACATACTCCTCCTGCAGGCCAGAGAGCCCAGCCTTGGTGTGATACCTCCAGCTCTCATCCTTCTGTGGAAAGAAAATCTATGCTAAAATTCTTTCCTGCCTTCTCAGGAGGGTAATCCTTTTAGGTGTATGGTTTTCTACTGTTGTTTGACACTTGATCTTTTAATTCATTCAAACTCCAAGGTGGAAGTAGCAGCCTGGAATAGCCAGTTATTTTGAGTTTCCTTAGGTTTGCTTCCATACTCCTTATGCTGTGTCATACTTAGTTAAGCCAATGGCATAAAACAACATAAAGCATTTTTTTAAGTCTCACAAGTTTCTCCACTGAAATACAAGATAAAAATGAAAACCATTTCTGTTTTTGCGGCTGTTCTGTTGTAGTACACCTAATTCTTTTTTCACCTTATATTTTGTTTGTGATTTTAGGTGCTAGCTTGAGGTTCAGAGGGTAAAAGGCTAAAACACCACAAATAATAAAAATAATGATATAAGTTAGTCAATAACTATATTAATTGGCCAATGTGAAGATTTTGCACTAATAAAAAACTGCAGACTTCTATTACTTGGCCCATATTCAGGCATTTCTACCTGTTGCATGTGGTATTTCTCAGGAGTATTGAGTTCCCAAATATGACTAAAAATTAAATCATATACTTGTTGGAAATATGGAGGATAGCCAAGATTCTCTTGGCACACTAGAAATGCATTCTGTACATCTCATGTAACCCTATGGAATCCATCTGGATTTTGTTATAATCTGTGGGTTTGTGTAGTGAATGTACCCCAACTCAGCATATCTGCAAAGGTATGCAAGATAGCTCTAAAACTGAAAGTACAAATAAAATGACAAAGAAATCAAAAGAAAATATGATTTTCCCATGTCTAGATGATACCTTCATTTTTCATGGCATTAATCTGATCCTGAGTATGAAATTTAATGAAGACCTGAAGAACAATTGTGGCAAATCGGGAAAATAAACAGTGGTATGGGGAAGAAATCAGAGCTGTGAGAGACAGTAAATGTGTATTTCATTCAGCTAACATAGGCCCAGAATGTCTCACTCTTGACCTACAGTTTGTCCTAGAAGAATGTTCTGATTCTGTAGTTATCAGTGGGCTAAAGAAGAGAAAATGGTCACACAGTGAGGTCTGAGCAGTTCGTCTGATGGTACCAAAGCTGCAAGTGTGAGAGAGTGCCTGTTTAATTGTGTGGGCAAATTTTGGCTCTTTGAGTCACCCTGCACCTGGGAAATGTACATAGTGTGCACATAATTAATAGGGTTTTTCTCTATTATATTCATTATTTTATCTTCCAAGTAGATGTAATTTCCTGAGACAAATTATTAAAGAGGGGTTTTTATTTCTGTTGTTGGTTGGTCATGTCTTGATTGTTGTCTCAAGAAATTCATGTCTATTCCTTTTTTCCAAAGGTGCCTCGTTTTGAGGGTGGCTGTGCATGTGTTTTCCATTTTTTTGTGCCAAAGGTGTCTCATTTTGAGGATGTCTGTGTTTGAGAACTGGAACTGAGGTTGGTTAAGCAGTGTTTTGCGGTGTGGACTGTCACAGGGAAAGTGGTTAAATATGCACATGCCTTATTATTGTTATGAGGCAGAAAGGTCAATAAATCACCAGGTGAGTGCTTGTCTGAGCTACTTCTGTTAAATTTGGGGTTGCCAGCAGAGGATGAGAAAACATTCTTGATGGTGCTTGGTGCAGACTGACTCAGAAGTCACTGGCCATGGGTTGCATAATCCCCATAACTGCAATCCTGGTCCATGGAAACCCTGCTTATTCAAAGGGGCCTTTTTCAGTATTTCCATGCATATTGTTACTCTTGCTTTCACACAGTACCATTTTTACCTCTTGTCTCTGCTTTTAAACTAGTTCAGATACACTCAGTGCTTTAAAAACAAACCTTTAAAGGCATTTCCCTTTATTTTCTGTGAGAAGCCACAGTAAATGCCATATGCTTTTAAGCAATTAAAAGGCTTTGTGACTCTGTTTTTTTTTATATTGTTAATGCAGGTGGTACAGATTCAATGGGCTTTCATGTGTAGCAAATTCATCATATATCTATTTTCTGTCTCCCAGCACCTCTGTTAGTTTGATGTTGGGCTCTGAGTAGCTCTTCATATTTCCATGGTTACAAGTAGTCACAAGGGTTCTGTTAACCCCCAAAGGCAAAGTGATTATGTCTCTTAAATTTTTTTTAAGAATCATAAAAGGAACAAATTAAGCTATAGATATGAAAAGATTGTTTAAGACACTTCAATAAAAACTTTTAGTTTTCACTCACTCAAGAAGTGTTGGAGTCTTTTGCCACAATTATATCTATGTCAGACTTTTTGTAAAGATGAGTTTTTACCTGAAAACCTGAAGGATCTCTTTTGCTTTCCCTTTTAATTTCGATTGGGATTTACAACCCATTTTGAAGGCAGTGGGTTTAAAGCAAACAATGCAGGTTCAGAGCTCTGCTGTGATTAAATAATCAGCTATTAATGACCATTACTATGTGTACTGTTGTTATTGTTAAAGACAGAAGAAGCAAAGATAAGAAGGACTTCAACTTGCTGAATTCAGATGTAGACACATCCACATCAGAATTTCAGACCTCAAATTGCTGCATTTCTTTCTAACAAAAGACCCACAGAAAGTCCCTCCTGACTTTCAGATCTCACCTCTTGTCAAAGCCTAAATTATTCCCAGTAAATCAAGTGCAGAGAGCTGCACCTTCTGTGAGTGGATGAGAGCTGTTAGAGACCCTTAATAGGAAAAGGCAGCTGGAAGGAGCTGAGTTTTTTCTGAGAGGCTTTCTCAGACTGAAGCAGTAGCAGCATTTTTTTTCTGTGGAATAGACTCAGGTAGCTGTGATTTGTTATGCTATCCTGTGATGAAGAGCTCCAAATCAAAGGGAGGCTTCTGGATCTTCCCTGGACAGAACAGGTAGCGAGCTGCTGAGGGCAGAGAAGTGACAGGGAGTGATAAAAGAAAGCTGGAGAAAAGTCTCTAATAGGATGAGAATATCTTGTCTACTGAAAAGGTTTTGTACAGTGATAGAAGCATTGACTGGAACTAGAGAAAGGGAGAGAGTCTGAGACTGCTACCACCCATACAGCTTTATTGCTTCAATGCATAAAGCAAAAGAATCCTCCTAATTGAAGAGGAGAAAATGCCTCCTTTTCTTTTCTTTCTGGCAGGTTTCTTTTTAACTGGAGGTACTACAGTTGCTGAATCTTCAAGCCAGTAGAGGCATAAGCTGATTTTATGGTAAAGTAGCAGGTAACACAGTAAAATAATGTTTAAATAGTACAGCTATAGGAGAAAGAAGTATATTCATGGGGGAAATGGACCAAACCCCACCTATTATATTTTATCTATTCACTGAAAAGACAGACAATAGTAAAACACAACAGTCTTTATCCTCCCAGTGAATGATTGATGTTTATGAATGTTCAGAATCGCAGTGGAGGGCATGGACACACTGGTTATATTCAGACATAATGTGCCAGAGATGCTGAACGTTTTATTATACAACAGTCTAAACACTTCCAAGCAGAAATGTAGTCCATATATGAACAACCACTGAGAAATGGAACCAAAAAACCTCTGGAGGGGTGTCTGAGCTGGCTGCTCCCCGTTGGCACCTCACTGTTGCGGCTTTTAGGTTAGCTGGTCAGGCAGTGTGTGGTGTCTGGGAAGTTTTAGGTACCAATGACCATTCCATACACGTGTGGGGCAGCAATCACACAGAGCAAACACCAAGACTGTGCTCCCAGTCTGCCAGGCAGGCCAGCTGTGAGCCCAGGAGCAGGGACTGTGGGTCTGAACCTGCCTGAGGAGCTTGTGGCAGGATGCCACGAGTGCCACCAAGCATCCAGAAAGGAGCAGAACAGCACAAAGAGCAGGGTTTGCTGATGAGAGTTTTGACAGCCCATTTCAGATCCGCCTGTGACTTCAGCAGGGGAATTAGGTGATGCTTTGGGAAGGCTGACCTGAAACAGAGACTGAACAGAACTAAAAAATAAAGTAGGTATTTACAGAAGAGCCTCTAGGATCCACTTTGGGCAGGACAGGGCTTGACCAGGGCTACACCCAAGATGGACTGAGAATCGTCAGGAAAATGGGCCCCTGGACATGAGGTCTCACACTTTTGTAAGTTTTTGTCCATTTGCATATGAGGTTTTAATTGTCCAGTTACAGCTTTGGGTTGTGAGGTCCCATCCTTCTTTTTCCTCCCTTCATCCCACCGTTGTTTGTGCTTTTGGGCCTGAAGGTTGTCCTTGGTCTTCAGCAGGAAAAGGATTTGTTTTGTCTCCCTACCCTGTGAGGAGAGCTTACTGGCACTTAATGTGAGGCTCAGAACTGCACCCCTGGGCAGCACAGAATCTGGAAAACATGGAAGCTAAAACTTAAGGCATCACAGGCACCAAGAGATGGCAGCTCTTGGGTTTCAGGAGTTTCTTTCTGCCAGGTTTAAAGTTTTGAGGAGCTTGCTTGCTCCCAAGGTGTGTTTGGACCTTTTTCAGGTATGGGTTACATGTTTTAAAATTGGTGGCTGCTGCTCCCTTCATCAGAGTTTCCTCCTTGCAGTGCACTTGCAAAGAGATGAGGATGTCCTCTCACTTCTTCTGTGACTATATTTTTATTGAAATAGAGTGGTTTTGTTCAAACTCTTTGGGAGTGTATCTGTAAGTACAGCAGTGCAGGATACTCAGAGTGTTCCAGGCAGTAATTGCCAAGG
The DNA here is from genome assembly GCA_013400215.1 of Cisticola juncidis. Taxonomy (NCBI): domain Eukaryota; kingdom Metazoa; phylum Chordata; class Aves; order Passeriformes; family Cisticolidae; genus Cisticola; species Cisticola juncidis. The sequence goes on from VXBR01012359.1 coordinate 206,565, forward strand.
TAACAAACTTGGAAAAGGAAAATATTAAGTAGATGCATAATTAGTGTGGAATCATTCTGTAATCCTGTAAATTGGCGTGATAAATTCAAATTACATGTCAAACCAAATCTTCTGTCTCCATACTAAGAAAATCACTCCTTTGGAATTTCAGTGGGAAGTGAATGAATTATAAACTTACTACCAGGAAACTAGAATATGGTAATACTTGGTTAAAATATTATAGTAATTTATAACATACATCAGTGCTTCTAAAACTGTTATTGACTGCAGTAGAGCTTGTGTGTAGCTTGTGAATCTATATTACAAATATACATTTTTCTCTCTGAGCAGTAGTTTTGCTGTTTGCCTGGGAAAGATCCTTGACCCTCCTACATGACAAAAACTGTTTTTAAGAAAAAAAAATCCTTTATAGACTATGCTAGCATAATTCTGGCAAGGATAAGACAAAAACTTTTATAGAAAAACAAAGATAGTCCTATCAGGGATGGGAGGTTAGAGCTGATCCTTTCCTGACTTCTGCAGACTTGGAGTTTTTGATTCTACCAACATTTTGGGCTAAGTCCCTCTGTGAAGAGCTGTTTAGCTGTTCATAAACCTTTTACTAAAGTACCTGCACTACAAATTGCAAGAAAATCGTTCTTTGGTGCCCACAAGAACATTTGTTTATTCTAAACTCTCTTCACTATTCCAGCTATTATTGTTTGGAAAGCAAACTCTGGGGGGCGGGGGGGAAAGGTGGGTGTCAGATGTTTATTTTATTGTAAAATCCTGTTAAAATTCTAAATTCAGCTGCAACTTTTGGATCACTGTAAGAGCTCAAGGCCCAGAAATGATCCCTTTGTAGGGTTACTTTCTGGGAAGCAGGAACAGAAAATAAGGAATTATTTTCTTACAGAAAAAAAAAAAAAATTAAAAGAGCTTTCTTGTTATTCTGCAATGTTTTGACAAGTTTCCCTTACCATTGTTCACTCTGTACAAATGTCCTATCAATGCCTGAAATGCTCATCTGAGAGTTTCACCTAGTTTGTCAAAGCAGATTCTGAGCTTCCAGGACCCAATTGGGCAAAACAATCTGCAATTCTTCCTTCTCCACACACTCTGCTGCTGGTGCTAAAGGTGGAAAAGCTATCACAGAAGCCACAAGGGAGGTTTTTGGCAAATTTTGTTAAGGTTTTTGACTCATGAGGAACTTTTTCCTATTTGTATGTTTGCACTTTTGGGTAGCAAGCCTAGAGTTTGTCAAATGTGTTCAAGAAGAATGTTAAAAAAAAGAACGTGACAAGGCATTACCGTAGTGCTGGGATAAAAGAAAATATAAAATTAAATTAAACTTCAGATTTTCAACTCACCTAATCAGGAGATACCACTCAGAGCTGAGCATGTAATTGTCTCCCCAAATATTAAACTAAATATTTATAGAGGTTCCACAGAGAAACTTCGTTTGGATTAAGAGAGAAAAAAATACTTAACAATTATAAAATAAAGCATTAATTAAGATCTTCCTACAAGTGAAGTGAGAGCAAAAACAAAATTGCATTTTATTATATATGATATATGATGTATGATGTATATGATATATTACACATTACACATTACATTTTATATTTTATATTTTATATTTTATATTTTATATTTTATATTTTATATTTTATATTTTACTTGACAAATGTAATTTAAAGCTTTGGAGATTGG